>OX418217.1:93323193-93579193 GCA_948455865.1 Conomelus anceps
TGTAGGTGAGAAGATAAAAGTAATTGAAGGTAGAAGGAGTCATTGAAATATGAATTACGATGTAGATCTACAAAACAAGGATCTTGTTTTTAGATCTAAAGGGGATCTTGGGCCAGGGTTAACAAGGATTGAAATGCAATGGATTATTAGTTTTACTCCAATTTTTGAGTTATGTGGAACAAGAAGAAAGCATAGTCTATTTGAGCTGTTGAGATGGATCGTGATACCAAACATTATAAACTTAAAAAACACTTTTGAATGGAAATTGACTCACGTTATGGCGTGACGGCTGTTTCGCTCTGTTGTCTAGAGCATCATCAGACAACCCACAGTACACAGTACTGTACACAGTACACAGTACATGTGTACTGTGGGTTGTCTGATGATGCTCTAGACAATAGAGCGAAACGGCCGTCACGCCATAACGTGAGTCAATTTCCATTCAAAAGTGTTTTTTAAGTTTATAATACATATTAGTGGAAACAAGATGGATCTTCAAAATCACACCAAACATTACTTACTTTTAAAAACAATATTTAAAATTAAAAAATCTTTTCTAATCCATTATTGTGATGATCCCCTTCCGTCCTTACAATTTCCAAAAAAATCACATTTAATATTAAATCTCAGCAAGGAGTGATCATTTTCCATGATAAGCAAATGAGAAAAGTCACTTTAGTAAATCACTATGAATCATAGTATTTTTCGGCTCAAAAGTTTTTATCAATATTTAATATTATAAACTAACTTTAACTGTTTTTAGTGTTTCGTTTCGAGTGAACGTTTAGATTGATAATCGCTAAGTGAAAAAGAATCATTTTATAATTTTTCAAGTGAAGTATTTTAGTCTGTGTTAACCTCAATGTTTTGGACAATTTAACATATTAAAAATTTGTGAAGAAAGTAGTTCTGGACTTGAGTCTGTTGCTCCTTTGTCACAAGAAATAAATAAATTGATTATAACAATATCAACCATGAAGATTGAACAACTTTCCAAATCAAATCAACTTTATTCCTAAACATTGATACATTCCTTGTTACAACGTGATAACAATAATTATACAATATTACAAATTAATGTTCAGGTATTATTTTAAGTTACATTTTATATTATATAACTATTTTCAAGTTACATACAACTTAACACTAGAAATGTAACAAAAAATATATTATTTAGTACAAAGAATTGGTCCCAATAGGAATCTGCAAACAAAGGCAAGTACTACCTGTGCGTTTGCAGAGTTACCATCCAAAAGAAACATCTTTGGACCTGATTTAGCGTAATGCACTAGTAGATTGTTTTTATGATGAGAAAAAAGGACAAAAACAATAATTAAGCAGTAAATTGGGTTGAGTTGAATATTGCAATTCACAAATTATATTTTAAATGTTTGAATTTCGGAAATATCTTATTACAGTAATGCTATGATGGCTGGTTTTTCGAAGTGAGAAGTGAAGTGATTCAGTTTGGTTGCAAAGGAGAGTTTTCATTCAGTGTGCTGACGGCGTTGAAGAATAAAATGGGCAAGGCTCAATAATAAAAACGTAATCATTCATATTTGCATTATTGATGCAAAATAGGATAGGAATAATATTGTTTGATCAAGTTGGAGAAGTCTGTTGAAAGTGGATAAAGCTTCATTTTGATCATTTGCAATTCTATTAGCATATTCCAAAATGGTAATCTAATAATCTATGCGTTTGCTTTGCAAAGTACTGGGCTCAAATATCAACCACCTATTCACAGCTAAAATATTATTTTTAATTGAAGGTCACTGTTTGAATACATCATCATTTTTTACTTAGCCGTTATAAAAGGCGTATCAATAGCATACTTTTACGAGAGAAACTTTCAAATTTTCAATAAATTTATTCAACTGAACAGATTTGAATGATTAACTTATATAAAAAAATAACAACTCTGATGATCCTCTCAACCATGAATTACAAGATGTACAAGAAGTACAAGATGTCGTTCTATGGTTAGTTAGTTACTTCTTGGCTGATTTCGAAAAATAGCCTGAAAATACTAGATTACTGTTCCGTTTTCCAGGAAAATTCTAATACCGATTGATTGCAAAGGAGAGTAACTTTTTAAATCTGCAATAATTTTATAGCAAATTTTTAAACAATAGCTGCAAACGAATAAAGTTTTATTCAAATTCTCTAGGGGGTAAGATTTAGTTTCAATTCAATTTGATTGAATCTCAAATAACCCGCCTCTCTATTATACATATTTCAATCGAATTATTTTATTTCATAATATGATGCAGATGTTTTCATAAAATAATTTTCGACTAGATAGTGGACAGCAGGACTCTTATGGAATTGGAGATGAACCTTTCAACTCTTTGTATAGAGAGAGAGACAGACTGCATGAAAAAGCTTTTCTCCAAATAGTCTGTTGAGTCACAAAAGTTTTACAAATTTGTATAATGTTTGTCGATATAAAATAAGGAAGACCTGATATTTTCCAAATAACTTCTCATTAGAAGTTTTTAATTGCTCAGTAAACTAGGCCTATGTGAACTCAACTTTCTTTTTAGTGGCGAAGGTGATATTGTGGAAGATATCCATAATGAATAATAAGTCTTGAAGTGGTCACAACCCCATTTATTGAAAACAGTAAATACTAGTTTCGGTTGTTACACCATTATCAATATCAGTTTGTTTGAGATTGATAATGGTGTAACAACCGAAACTAGAACCACTGTTTTTAGTAAATGTGGTTTAGTTGTGAAATCTTCAAGTCTTATTATTCATTATGTGAACTTTATTGATTTGCTTGAGTGACTCGCTTTATAATACTTGCTATATGAGCTGATTCTATCCGCAGACTTTGAGAAACTGGACTGGAAGGGTAGGCTACGTTGGTGTGGATGGGGTTAGTTCCTAAAGGGATACTTTGAAGACAAGGAAGTAGAGTAAACAAGAGGGCAGATCGTTGCTCTGTTGTAATGAGTACGTGATAGAGTAATTAGCATAAAGATGAGTCCAAGTCATCCGTGTCCGGTAGAGGGCACTCATGAATATTTAATGAGGGGTCGGCTCGGTGCAGCGTTCAAAGCGAGCTCTGCCCTGCAATTTGGGCTTCAATGTGTTTATGAAATCAATACTACCGCTGATGCCTGATGCTTACGGCCTCTTTCCTTCGAAACATTACCGGGACCAGCACACCTGTAGCTGTAACCGGCCACTAACTGTTATACTCACCATAGTCAAGACTATAGTTATAGTCACGCCGGTCCATCCACTATCGGTCAACTATCATGGGCATGGCACTTTTCATCACCAAACTTTGTACCCGCACTACCCTCCTTCCCTACCCACTCCCCTTTCATAGCCGAACACATTTTTATTTACGATTTTTGAAGTTCCTCACGATTTTCCCAACCGTTTACAACAATCATGATCCTCATTCATGATTAATCATTTTATACCTGCGTTACTCGAATAGCATTATCCATCCGTATTGATAAATTATACAGTAGCTTACTCTTTTGCATTTATCATGGGGACTGATGATACATTACTGTTCCGTATTTCAGGATTTATGGGTTTTTTAAAAGGTTTTAGTCCGGCTTGAACCCATTATAAATTAAATGAGAATATTAAAAAATTATATTTATCTCAATGAGATTTACTACATCACTATGTAGGTCAATGTATCGCAATGAATTTCACAATGTAGGTATAGGGAGGATATTATTATAAGTTACAGTATCGAATGGATTTAAGGGATTTCAGAAGGTTTAGTCCATTATAAATGAAATGAGAATATGGAAAAATATTCATTGCACTGAGATTTGCTGTATCACAATGTAGGCCAATAGACAATTTATCTCAATGAATTCCACAATGTAGGCCTATTAATTTATAGCACATAATGTAGTCAAAAAACAAGTCGAATAAAAAGTGTTTAACAGTCTAATATCGAAACTGACTCTGCATTTCAATTAAATATATGATTTTCATTAACTTTCACTAGAGATATTGGATGAATGTATTTCACTTCTGAAAAGAAGCTTCGTCAGCCTTGTCAGAAGTGAAATGCATTCCTCCAGCATCTCCAGTAAAAGTGAGTGAAAATCATATATTCAATGGAAATACAGTTCCAGTTTTGATATTAGATCGTTCATCAAGTATTTCGACATGGGAAACATCACAGATGTTTAATAGTGTTTAAAGTGAATAAAAGTGTTTAGCTGTTTTGATTGAAAATGTTGAATTTCTGTAATTATAGAATCATTGTGCGGGCTAAGAATATACAGTTTGAATGAGCAAACAAACAAAAGAAGCCTAAACAAAAAAGTGTAGCCTTCATGAATTTCAGACAGATTGGTTTACATTTTCTTGCAGATTTGATGCCGAGTGAGATCGGCCTCCCCTGATTGAGATCGAAGTATTCGAATCGTTTCCTCGCGTTGGTAAACTCATAAACATTTTGCATTTTCAAATGTTTCTCTCATTTTCTGAACGGAGCATTACGCATTGTATCCACATATTCTGAATCATTTAATATTCTGAATCATTTCACGGCCAAACGAAGAAATATTCATTTGATAGTCACTGTAATATTGCGTTCATTAATTTGTCAGAAGCATTTTTTTTTATTGCTGATGATGATGATGATGAGTCTGAAGACTTGTGCATGGGTGAATGATGAGAAACATCCATGTCTGAATGAGATTCGAACCCAAGGGTGCAGGAGACAAAGCCAGCTAGAGCCTTATCTTATCTCAGACGAGCGCTCCAACCAACTGCACTACCAGAGCAGCCATTATTGTTGCCTTGTCTTTTGAGTAGACTTACGGCCAAGAGTTACTTGTGAATGAACGTAAATAGTCCCCACGCTTAACAGAAACTAATTTGCAGCGCGGGAAAGGAACATTACGCATTGAAAAACTTAGTCTGCAGTAAGTGAAATACTGATTGGGATGAGGATGAAAGAAACCGAGGCTCTCCAGAGAGAGGAGTAAAACTTATTGGAGTTGAGCAGAGAAAATGCAATAGGGGAGAGTTGAAAATGAGTAAGTATGAAAGGAAGAATGGTCAAGGATTGACAAACATGAATGGAAATCGATAAACATAACAATAAACCACACACAACCTGTCAAGAGGAGGTAATTCTGCGCCCTGTCTGCACAACCTCAACATTAATCATTGCACACACCTTTTTTTGACATCTTGCAGAATGCATCACGAAAATATTCTGAATGCGTTTAGATGTTGTGAGAGTAGGTATGTGAGTGTGCACACATTGACATGTGGTGGGTAGACCCGTTGCTTGAACACCAGATCCTTATCTTATCTCATTATCTGGCAGTCGGCTCGATTGAGTACAGAATTCCCCAGGTAAATCTCGCCGCTGGCTACAATGCCATTCAACGCGAACACCTTCCCCTCCACTTGTTCCTCCCACTTCCCCCAGCATCTGGTCCCTCCTTCCAACACCATTACAAGATCCTAATACAGACAAAACGGGCAAGAACTATAGTGCATTACCGAACATCAGCGCTCTCGTGAAATTCAACTTGGGTGTATTATGTATCTGTACACCGTCATTACAGCCGGCCCCTTTGTTTTTATCGCCGTCTCGACCCCATATCGCCAGAAAGACTGGCGAGTACCCTACGCCACGTTCATTCAAGACTCTCCCTCCTTTCCTGTTCCAGCTTCAACTTCTTTTTAATGGAACATCAAGCTGTACATGAATAGAGAAATAGCAACAAATGAATGATGTTTTCAACAGCAACGAAGACTTGGAATGTGGTTTCAATTTTTTATCTTGAACATATCTTAGTCTTATAAAAAAATATGGGCTTGTGCACATCGGAAAGATGCAGTTTTATCAAGACATTCCATATAATAATTACATTTCGTTTATGTATTTGTACCGTCAACAAGTTTTGCTTCATGCTAATTATAAATATCTTCACTGGTGTTGTACCAGATGTGAGACAGTATTTTAGGATGGGGAGAAGAAGGTCGAGGAAATGAAGAACAAAGAGGAGGCTGAAATTTTAACAAAAAAAGTGAAGAAGAAGGAAAAGGAGAAGAAGAAGGAGAAGAAGACAGAGAAGAAGAAGGAGAAGAAAGAGAGAAGAAAAGATGAAGAAGAAGAAAGAAAAAACGGGACAAAATTAGAAGAGAGAGACAATGAAAAGAGGAAGACAATAAGAAGAGGAAGAAGAAAAATAAAATGAAGACAGATAATGATAGACAGAAGGAGAAGAAGGAAAAGAGGGGAAGATGGAGAAGAAAGAGGAGAAGGTGATGAAGAAGAAGGAGGAAAAGAAGTAGAAGAAGAAGGAGAGGAAGGAGAAGGAGAAGAAGAAAAAGAGGAGAAGAAGGAGAATAAGAAGAAGAAGGAGGAGAAAGAGAAAACGGAGAAGAGGGAGCCCAATTAGAAAAGGTAGAACAATAAAAAGAGGGAAGACAATAAGAAGAGGAGGAAGAAGAAATACAAAATGAAGAAGGGGAAGATGGATCAGAAAAAATAGACGATCAGATTTAATTTGTAAATATTTTAAAAAGTCTAAAGAGTCACGATTGATATTGTAGAAGTGTTCCATGATAAATAAAATGAGAACACAAATTTTGTCTTTTCTACAGTTTATTTTTGGTACAAGGACCATGGTTTCATGACCACACATGAAAGAAATCTGCATGGAAGAAAGGGAAGAACACTTCAAAATTTGCAGACCACTTAATTGAATCAGGACACAATTTTGATGAAGCCAATGATGTCAATCTCCTACATATTTGTGAAAAAGGAAGACTTTTAAATGTGCTAGAGGCAATAGAAATACAGAAAATTGTTGAATGTCCCAACACAACCAGCCTCAATGAACAATCAGAATTTGTCAACTGTTACATAAGTAAAATGATTCTAAAAAATAGGTGCCAGAATCATCCCCCTCAACCAACATAGGGAGAGGTTGTCCTGTCAAAGTAACTGTTTCCATTTTAAACTGAACATTTCAATTCTAGATAGTTCTTTTATCTTTTCATAGCCATTCTTAACCATAAACTTACTTCAACTCAAATTTCTGTCTATTTAGAGGTTCTTTTGTTTTTCTACCAAATTGCCTTTGTTAGGTTCATTTTTTGTTACAATGTTTAATGTGAGATAAATCAATCACTTGCAACACATAACATGAATAATCCCAAATTTTCATAGTAGAGGTTAGGATCACACATTTTATAAAACATATGAATATATAGTGTACATACTCATGCTTAGTTTTAATAAATTTTAGGTTAGGCTATCACATAAAATACTATAAGATCTTAATAATAATTTAATTCAGAAGATATATTATTATGTACATATTTTTCAATTCATGACTGGTTTAATTAAGTTAAGTTGACTAGCATGTAAGGAATTTAGAATAGGAGTTAACCTCTAAAATGTTCACTTTTTAATTTAGTCAAGCTGAAGATGTGACCTGTGTGGTCATGAAACCATGGTCCTTGTACCAAAAATAAAACTGCAGAAAAGAAAAAATTTGTGTTCTCATTTTATTTATCAATTTAAAACGTTTTAGAACCCCAGATTTGATTGAATCGGGCCACAAATATAATATAATCTAACTTACATACATATACTTTCATATAGTACATTTTTGGAGACACTTGTTTTCAACCTGCATCGATCAGAAGGGTCAGAAATATAATTAAGAATATTGATTGAGTTATTGAGTATATTAGCGATTTACCATCAGTTCCAGGCTCCAGCCCTAAAAGCGGATTCTTTATCCGCTGCCAGAGGTCAGAGGTAGCAGGCGTGCTGAACGAAGGTGGAGAACTGCAGCTAGATATCTCAGAACAACTCAACTTTCAATTGAATAAAAATCATATTTCTCTGAAACTCATAACAAAATAATATCATACATCAATATTTGACTGACATTTCAATACATAATGTACAGATTTTTAATGGGGTAAAAGTTAATTCAAATTTAGTTCAGCTCACAACTTTCTCAATCAATTATTACAATTGTTGCTACATTGACTTGATAATACATTTATACTGTCTTATAACTTATAATTTTGAAAGACATTGGTATATAGAAAGACCCAAAAGTGTCGAAGAAAATTCAGAGAAGTGAGAGGACTTGCGGAATGACATCAACAGGATCTTTTCAAACATGCTATACTGCTCCAAAATTCTGTACTTAGTAGTAATAATTGCAGAGAGAAGATGCAGACTCATTTCGGAAATGATACCGTACGTGATTTGAAGCAGTGCGGTTTGAGGAAATGACATAGTTCGTGGCGGAAAAGCGATTTTCACGGGCTTGGTCACGCGTCCAGTTGACGGGCGTTAAAGTTTCCGCGCGTGTCTCGACGACTTTAATGTGCCGTTAGAAGGGGGCGTTCTTCTCAGAAACCGCTAAACACTGTCTTCATTTCTGAATGAGGGACTCTTTAGAAGAAGATACTCCACCAAAAAGAAGGAGACAACAGCATAGCGCATGATTTTTCACTTTCACGATCGGCCTCAAAAATCAAAGTATTTATTAAAAAAGAAGAAAAGGTGACGGTAATAATAATTAGAGGTGAGTAATGTTCAAGCCTTTCATTATCGGCTTTCTCCGACAGATACAAGTTTTGCCAACCAAGGCTGAACAGAAAAATAATACCGAAATAACTGTAAACAATAACTTGCAACTAAGATTCCTAAGAATTGAGAACATGATTATTTACTTATTATAGCCAACTGACATTAATAATATTCAGAAATCTCATAACCCGAGGTCAGCTTGACAAAAATTCACCTCATAGATGAACCGATGAGCTTAGCATACGTATAATTAGTGTTGATCAACTCAATTAAACAGACCTACTTGTACAAGGTAAGGTATAAAAACCTTGATAAATCATCATGTTCAAAGATACAACTGATTTCTTGATGATAATACGTATCTCTTAATGTTAACAACAAAACAAATCCTATCAAACTACGCATTTCTTATCAGTAGGAAGATGATTGGGGAATTATTGACTCAAAATCTATTACACAGCTTATGAAATTATAGGGAATACCATACTTGTAACTATTGTCTTCAGAAGAATTACCATGAGAGTTTTTTTTTAGTATTATAAATAAAAACCAAATCATTTCCCAGCTTTCCTATCACACCTTCTCTTTCCAGACGCATTAATTTTTCCCATTTTTCACAAGCTAGGCTATGGGACAAAGATCAGATTCATATGAAAAAATCTCATTTTCATGGTTATATTAATTTATTAAGTTGTCCACCTAATTTATCATCACATTATACTATATGATTCGTCACTCAAGGATAGCTTTGAGAAAAAATAATGTGAAGATGCCAAAAAATCCCTCAGCTTGTCAAAAACTACGAGAATTGTATCCTAATAATCAATTTTCATACTTTTCACTGTCACATTATCCGATAGATTTCTCCAAGTTTATTAATTTGGACCGAGGAGAACTCATCATATTTTTCTCAAGCAATTCTTTCCATATTTATGAGGATGTCGTCGAAATTGAGTTTCCGCTACGGAGGAGAACGCACAGGCTGTTGTGATTGATAAACCCGATCGGAGGTGTCAAAACAGTTAGGCTCATTCTAAGTATTGATTACCGTGATTCTGGTTTGTTCCTACGGCGGAACAGCTAAAGAAGTGGGCATTTATCAGGTTATTATTCACAGGCGGGCGTTCCACAGTTTTCTATGGAGGAGGCATGAGAAATGACGGGTGGCCTTTTGATAGATAGGCTCCATAACTTGGTCTGCGTATTCTTAGACAGGTCCGCCTTCATTAGCTGCACCACATAATAGATAACTTCCATTGCCTTACTAAGGCCAACTACGCACCTGAATAGATACAAGCAAGCATGCTAGCAAATAGCAATATTCATTACACTTGTAAATTGTTATACCTGTTCAATTCTCTCATTGCATTTATAGCGACTGATAATTTGTTGTGGAGTTAGTAGGTGTAGTATGAGCTAACCCGTTAATTTATTTGAGCAAGGTTAGAGCTAATAGAGAAGCAAGTTTATGATCAGTGAAGTGCTCAGGGCGTTTCCTCAATGAACTCAAAAAAGAAGCGTCGCTTTCCTAGATTGGGGGATAGTTTAAAAGTGGAATTGTATTGCTGAAAATCCTATAGTTGTTAAAAGTCTTATAGTTTTTAACGATATAGAAAGGGATGAAAAAATATTCTCATTTCTCTGTTGGAATAATTTCCAAAAGTAATTACGAAACTGTGTGAAGTACTTCGATTGAGGATTTTGAAGCAAATCATGCTGCGTCAGGTACTGGAAGAAGGGCTGAATACTTACAAACCTTTAACTGATCTATTATCAAAGTCGTAATGCCTTTAGTAATTTCTCATCAAATCTGCTGCACAATGCTTTTCTGGGTGGAAAAGGCGCTCCTTTATTATTGAAAAAAAAATTAAACTTGTAAGATGTGAGAGGAAGTTTTTAATTCAAAATGTTTGAAGTATCTCTGACATTTTACTTGTTAGTTAAAAAATGTCCTATCTTCATCTAATTTACCATTATTTTTTTGGTAATACGATGATAGTTGCATGCTTTGATCAATATTTCACTTCTCATACAACATACGATGTGTGCAGAATTGTATCTAGGGTTTTTGCGTGGTTTCAAATGGTTTTTATAGCCAAGTTACCATACGCGTTGTTTGCTTGTGTGATACTAAAACCTAAAGCATATCTCAACCTATATAAGATAGTCAATCCGCTTTTGGCTATTTCATTCACGGATAAAATTTGAACTCCTCAGTCTATAGCCCATCAGTATAATACTTCAAATTACCAGACCTTTTTCGAATTGCATCAAGGAAAAATTCAATCATATGGCTCACAATAAAAGAACTTGTACAAAATGCATCATCGTATTGTATTGGAAACTGTCACTCTCAGTAAATTGATTCAATTTTAAATTCCTCTAATGCCGGAAAAAGCTTCTAAAGACGTGATCTCCATGTTAGGATTGCGGCGCTGCTTGCCGAACAGCTAGCTGAATTTGCAAAGAGCAGTGCATAACAGATTTGATATCAACTGAATTTCTTTGATTCCATTCTATCTCCTTTAAGTTCGCCTACAACGTTTGGAAATGAATTTTTTTTCGAGATCTTGATACAAGATTCTGCGAGGGTGGTATGTCATTCAGTCCCTGTTATTATTATCTGTAGCCCTGATGTGGATCACAGGGCCAACGAAAGCCTCGCCCCCCCCCCCTTGTCATCCAGTCAGCCCTGCATGGCGAATTGGTCCATCCAAGTTAGCGACTCCACTCCTCCCACCCGCCAGCTTGATAAGCATGACGGACACACATCTGCTTTATCTGTACTGCCCTAAATATCTATTGTTGACCGGATTCAATTCAATCCAGGAGCTAGGACAGACTAGCTGATCCTTTATAATTGAAATTGTACAGATCCGTTGCTGTCAGAATCACTCGCGTCAGGCCAGGTATCAATCGAGTCTCATGACTGCTGGACTGCAGCCTCGTAGCTGTCACTTTTTATCGTTGATGGTTGAAGTTTAACTTGTTTTGCACGCAGTCCAATGTTCAACTGTCTAGCAATTCTATTGACCGAATTGAACCAGAATAAGCAATCAAGATGCTCATAGAATCCCTTTTCACTCCAGAGGGTTCTCAGTATTGCATCATATAGATAAGTACAGCAGAGAAAATGACTGGATAATAGTGAAATTATAATATGTAAAAATATCACTTTAAAAATGCTGTAACCTTTCTTTCAATTTCTTTCTACAAATTTCATTCATTCAACCCCATTTCTTATGTGGATGAAAATTTGGATTTGGAATTTTAATTTGGGTTGGAAGTGATAGACAAATAATTGATTGATTTTAATATAGTTTGTGTTGCATTCAGAATATATGTACTTCTTCACTTCCGTAGTGTATTGCGACTCACCTGACATCTCTCTACGGCCTTCTCGCAATTCACCTGTGATATTTTCATGACCCTCCAATTATGCAAAGTTGCAATAGACAACAGTACAAGAATTGTTCAACAGTACAATACAATATATTAACAGTTTAAAAATATGATACAATAAAATACGCTATGAGAAAAAATACGCATTTATTTTGATCTATTCGATAATAGAAGCTCGAGCTCTCATTAAAATAATGAACTGGTCGTTACAAGGTTCCATTCATCATCATTCCTCATATTTTTTTATAAGTTTATTCAGCAGTGCAACTGCCATCCTCAGTCCTGGATTGGTAATATCAAATATCATAAGAAAACTTACGTCTCCAATCTTTGTATATTGGTCTCCACGACCGGTTATGCCGCTCAAAGCGTCATCATGAGGTGAGAATCTTCAGTCTGATTTGTCTGTCGTCATATTCAACCACACGAACACGAACACATACACACACACGGAAAAACATCATCGAATAATTATTATTGAAATTTTAACGATAAACAAGAATTCCCGGTCGGGCCTGGTAACAACTCGCAATTCTTATTTTTTACTCGCAACTCACAACTCAAAATTTTAAAAATTCGACGATGTTTTTCCTTTTGTGTGCATGTGTGCATGTGCGTGTACGTGTGGTTTAATATGACGACAGTCAAATCAGACTGAAGATTCTCACCTGATGATGACGATTTGAGCGTCAAGACCGGTCGTGGATACAAATGCAAGGATTGGAGACATAAGTTTTCTTAAATATTTTTTTAAATTATAGGCCTTGTTTCATTACATTGATATTGTAGTGAATATGAAAATGGAGAGAATAGAGAGAAAGAAGGCACAGTGGTTCTTGGCGTTAACTGCTATGTAAATGTTTACTTCTAAGCAATTAATTACTCTTCTTTTGACACTTTTATGGTGTTTATTTTGTACTTTGTAGAATGTTCTAGTTGTTTTATTAAACATTAATGGAATCTTATCGAATATTGTGGAAAGTGCGATTTTCCTTATCTATTTATTTAGAAGTTGATAGAAAAATCGAGAGATATCTCAATTATGGAAAATTATATAAATAGAGGGAGACTTTTGTAAATCAGTTCAGTCTTGTTTGAAATTCGTCGAGATAAACAAGTTGTGACAGTTCTATATATTGTGCCTATATAGTGATAATTCTTTCTCTGTGTCTATAGTGATAATTCTTTTTCCTATTTAATTCATACCGCAGTGAGCTACTAAATAGTTTTTATTGTATTACGGACTAGGGCTACGTAAGTTAATTGTTCTTTTTCGACGTTTCTTTTTGAATATTATTGGACAGTTTATTGTACAGTTATTAATTAATATTAGATCGGACTTTTAACTTTAGTGATTGATTTTTGTACAGTTTATTGAAATCTCTTTATTAGTTAAACAATTGAACCAACCAACCTACCTTGGCAAACTAAGGTTGGTTGTTTCACATAGGAATTGTACTGAACTCACAAGTAAAAAACAAAATAGGCTGTGATCGATAAGGCCAAGGCTTTAAAACAATTAACAGACACACATGATAAAGGGTTTCAAGTCAAAGAAGGTCCAGAATAAAAGAAAATAGCGTCTATAATTTAAAAAAAAGGTTAAATTCAAAATATCACAGATAAAAAATTAACAGCCAATAGAATAATCTCTCGTCGTCTTCCTTACAAAAGTAAATAGAATTTTTAGATACTGATTTTTGTGCAGTTGAAAATTTGAGTTAAAAAGATCACTGGCCAGGATATAAAACTCTCAACTTGAAACGATTGAAGATATGCCTAAGCATACTAAATGAAAATGATAAAGGTCTGTTGAGGACAGACCCGGATCTTGAAATCTTGACTCCACGGAAAAGTAAAATAAAAAGGAAGAATGTCACCTGGATAGCAGTTTTGATTTCAAGTCCGGTCCATAATAATTATTTTATATTTTTGAAATTCTCTCATGAACCAAGGTGTTGAGGTTACATTAATATTTTCGATGTCAATATAAACCTGAACCAGGAAAACCTGGATTTGACGACGAGAGATATTTAAATAAAAGAAGAAGACAGATTACTAACACATCATGGCTGTAAACAAATTCATATTCTTATTTAAAATTTATAATTATGGCATCAAGTTGTTAATTAAAACATATTATTTTGAAATCAAGGAAACGGCAAAACAATCCAAATCATATTTTAGGAGCCAGTGCAAAGCTGCAAAAAACAAGATGCAACAGGTTAGTTTATGCACAAAGCAAAACCTAGGGCAGTCTGGTAACATAACCAACAAAGGACAGTTACAGTTTAAATTAAAAGATTGACTAGAAACGTTAAAAGGAGATTTAGGTAAAGTAAAATATTATGAAAAATACCTAAGTAGAAAATAAAATATTATAGCTGGAAATAATAAAATTAATGTTGAAGTGGGTGAAACCGAAGGCTCACTGAATGAATTGGTGTGACCAACTGCACCACATTTAACTAAAACAATGTAGCAATGCTACACAATATCGATATATCTGTTTTCAATTGCTTATTTTTCTGTAAGACATTACTGATCAGTGAGTGTTGTGTAGATATTATAGAGTGATAAATTTAAGTGTTGCCAGCGTTATTTTAGACATAGAATCCGTAACAATATTTCTTCTCGTATACCATTTTTATTGGAATAGCTTACTGTATGCGAAGCGGGAAATTATACTCTGTTATTGGAGAAACTTTTCTCTTGTCGAAGCTTCTAGCCAAGTTTCAACAATTTCGCTGCGTAGTATAGGCACTTATTAAGTGTCTACGCGAATATTAACCCAGGTCGTTAGTACTTTGATCGACCATGAGAATAGATTTCGTGAGTGAGAAAATGATCCAGAAAGAGACAGATGGCTGTTGAAGGGTACGTTTCCTTCCCTTCAATACTAGACGAAGTCAGCCGCCCATCCCCTTTATTGGTTTCAGCCAATGGCAGCTCGCCGTGAATCGCGGCCAATCCCCCTCTGTTTGTCTGGTTTCATGTATTCTTATCACTGGTTCATTAATCAAACGCTAAGCTGACTGTAATGAAGGCCGTGGTAATTTCTTTGTCCCTTCAAACGTCCACGCGTCGGTTTAATCCATTTTTCTCCATGATGCACATCCAGTTAACAATGATCGTGCCACGCACCACGAGGCACAGATAGTTATTGTTATTTGCTCAGAAAAGAGATGTTAAATGATTCTTTCCAGTTCAAGAAAAAAATATAGATTACTTTGATGTAGGATAATGTTCTTAGTTTTACGAGTCTTCAAAAAAACGAAATTGAACGTCTTCTGGTAGTCTCAATTATTGACCAAAAGTTGTGAATAGTTCAAAGTGTGTATGTTACTATAAAATATGAGTGGTATTAGTCCACTCAGTTGTCGAAAACATATTTCTATTTCATCAATTTCGTTTCATTTTGCTCTTAAAAACTGTCATTCAACTTTTAAGGTAGTGTTACTAGTATAGCCTAATCATTTTTAATGATGGATGTAATGTTATTATTTTATAGTGTTTTGTGAACAATAAATTTCAATGACTTATCAACGCGTATAGTTAAAAATTGAAAATCGTTCAGTTCAAGCCTACTACTGAAGCAAGTTGGCAGCACTGACTGAAAATTGATTTTTTTCAAGGTGTGATAACTACCTCCAATGTTTATGTCTATTAATTAAATATTTATGTTCTAATGTAAATGGAATGCATAGTGTTTGATTCTCATAAAATTTATCACTTTCTATTGCTCCTCAAAAATAGAGTGCATTAAAGCAAATTTCTTATTGATAAATAACTGTGGCCGATTACATAAAAACTGACAATTTACAATCACAATCTACAAGTGAAAACTTCCATTACATTTTGGAGTCGGACAACTACATTTTTAACTAATAGAAGTGCAGTACATTTAAATTTAAAGTACAGTAGAATTTTAAATTGCTGTACAACAGGCCTAAACTGCTTATCTCAGATTGGGTAATTTGTGGGCTATGGAGTTCTATCAACAAGCAAAGGAAAACATCTCTTTGACTTCATGCAAGCTGAGAGCTTGAAGGCAAGATCTGCCAAAAATTAAGTTAATTCTATTAAATATTTATTAAAATTTCCTATTAATTTTTGTCTGTTTGGAGATTTGATGAGCAAGAGACAGATTTTATTAGTTTTAAACAAATTGATATCATTGATTGATACATAAGGAACAGCGATTTGCACAGAGATCTGCACATCCCTAACGTGGCCAGCGAGATAAGACGATTGGCAGCCCATCATGAGTCACGTCTTCATCAGCACGACAACACTGAGGTCTTTCAACTACTTGACAACACCCAACTGACAAGGAGATTAAGGAGAACGAAGCCCTTCGAATTGCTGTAGTGAAAGTGGAATGAGAAAAAAAAGAAAAATAAATAAATAGTGAAGTGAAAAAAGTGTAAAAAAACAAAAGTTAGTGAATAGAGAGCTAGAGTCATCATTGGAAGACTCAAGCATTGGTAGATAAGTATTTAGTTTATAAGAATATAGAATAAAGTTAATGGTTAATCCAGGCGACTAGTTTTAATGAGCATTAAAACAAATTGGTTGATATCAATAATGGACGGTACAACTGTCCGACTGCTTCTAAAAATACTTCATAATGACCCTCTACCACTAATATTAGCTTTACGTATTGTATAGATGTTTACTGAGGTGTTTTTATCAACAAAATGAACATCGTTCTATTGTCCCAGAACCCTGTAAATGACGCTATAATACATTTCTTCGCGAGTCTCACTTCCTGTACTACCTATATACCCTACCAACTGATATTTTATAGTTTCATTTTAGTTTGACTACATAGCAAATTGAAAACAAGAATATTAATAATGGAAAAGTACAGGCCCCAGGGTAGAAGTTAACGGTAAGATGTCGGAAGTTGACAGAAAGGGAAGGGCGAGAAAGTAGTATGGAACTAGAAAACGCGACAATGAGCATTCACGGCGACCCTCATGGCATGGAAAATCACCATAACTGTGTCAAATTTCTCCGCGCAGTTGCCAGCTACCCTCTCGGCTCACAAATCCAACTAAATCTTCCCATGTGACACAGTTCCATTGCCAACCCTATTCATAAACACACAACAGGCCATTTTGTTTGCTTTCTTTAAAACTCCTATGACAATCCGACTTTCCCGGCTTGTCCGTTTTTTTATGCAGGTGCTTATGCTTTTTTAAACGCCAGGTGATTCCCAATATGGCAAGTATTAATGAAACATTTTATGCTTTACATTGTACTCGATTTCAAACTTCCATCAATCACCAGTAAGTACTGGAGCTGATCATCAATGAAAGTTTGTGGAAAATAATTAGTCTATTGTATAAAAGCCGTTTCTGAGAAACGCTTCAATTTTTTGAGATTTGTACCAGATGAAAAATTGAAGCTTGATAGAATTACCCGATCTCTGTTTCGCCGACCACATCAAAAATCTTGTTTCATAACCAGTTATAGTGAGTGTTAGTTTGAAAAATTCAGTCCCAGTTTTGTGGAAAGTCGTTTTTATTTAGACGTTGATTGTTTACTTCCATGCTCGAATTAGAAGCGATGTTCTTTAAGCATGGAATATAATATTTTTTGAACTGTCTCCTTTTTAGAAAAGTGGGAAAATATGGGCTTATCGCTGGTTTTACTTACTTATTTTTTTTTCTTTCCTTTACTTATACTTAATTTTGGGTTGGTTTCCCGAAATGAGAGTTAGTAAAAGTATTTCGGGTCAGCACGAGTGGTAGCTTATCAAAAAAATCAATTGCAGCATCACTTTATTCCCTTCATTCTGATATAATCATCCTTATCCCATCAGAACTTATCGCCATGTCAGAATATCAAACTTCTAGCATATTTTTCAAATAAAAATATTAGGTTTACAAATGGTTCTCTCCATTACATAATATGACTCATCTTATTTATTTTTTTTTTTTTTAATTTTTAAATTTCAATTTAAATTTTATTCAAACACACACAAAATACAATAGAAAACAAATTTACAATATAACAGTACAATAGTATAATATACAAAACAGAAACACAAATTGCTTCTGAAATAGATCCTTCATATCACTCTCACCTTACTTCTTGTTTCTTCAAATATTCAAAAATTGAACGAGGTGCTGAACTGCTGGTGATATCTCCAACAAGCTATTTGAATTCCATGATTTTTTTAAATTTTCCTAATAATTATACTGTCCAACTTACTAATCTCAATAAATAATAAATAAGTTTCAATAAATAGTAGACGCGAAGTAAACATCTCATCTAGATTCTACATCACTATTTTTTTGAAACTGAGATTTTTAAAAAGGTTTCTTCTGGTATTTCTATTGCATTAAGACATTATTGATGTTTCATTTATTGGAAAACTTACCGACATTATCAAATTATATCATTAAAACTATCATTACATCCGTTAAATTACATAATTTTTACATTATTAAAATACCTCATTTATTATTGTGGGTGTCAATTGTTATCTCCTTACCACAGTAATGTTGACTATGTAATGAATTTTGGCCCCGACAAAAGCCCTGAGCCACTATGAAGGGATGAGCCTGAACTCTTTTCGAGTTGCTTACGAAGGTGTGATTGCGCTTGCGGGCGCTAAGGACTCGAAACCAATGACGTTCTCCACGCAGTTCGGGACCTCGGGACTTGCATCGTCTATCTCATTCCCTCCGTAACGTTACGCCGCTTTCGTCTTGCTTTACCGGCCGAATTTTCCATCCCAAATTCATTAGAACGGCACTTGTTAATTTTTCACACCTTCTTTCAAAACTGGTCTCTTTCTAAGAACAAATGAGTAGGCTATGGATGATGTTCTCCCAATTTCACATGGGGCTATTCATCCTTTGAAATACATAGAACGCTTATCATTTACCAGACATCTCAAGACTCAGAGCAATGAACTTAGCATCAATGGTAGGTATTACTAATCTTCCACAATTTAAACATCACTGGACATTTTTATTGGGAGTTTATTTAATTTTGATGATTCAATAATAAGTTTGGTTCTAAAAAGACAATGTTACTAATCCTAAGATCCTACCTTCAGTAGTTTCATTCATATGTAAATTATTCATTGGAAGATGACAATAAAACAAAAAGATTAATCTCTCTCTATTATTATATAATTTCAGATAATCAAATATATAATTATGAAGAAAATAATTTTTTAGAGTTACTGAAACACGTAATAAATATTGAAGCACACACAAAACCTCTCTCCATTAGTGATGAACTCATAAGGCATAACGTCATGGCTTGATCATAGGTAGGCCGATCTATGGCTGAAAAATACCGGCCGTAGCTAGAAAATAGAAATGTAGCCTACAGCTTATGATTGAACTCATGCTTTAGAAAACTGTATTTGATCATGTATTCAGTCCAGTAAAACGGTGGTCACACACGGTTCCTATGAAACAAATCCACAAACGTTTTTTGCATTAATATTTTTCAAAAACGGAAATCGTTATGGATCAAGAATTTTTTCCATTGGTTTTTTATGTATTTGAAGAAGTGAAATGCGATGTATTTGCAATTGGAAAAATAGAAATGTAGCATTGGGAAAGTGTGCAGAGTAGCTTCTTAAGGAACATAGAAAATAGGTTTCTCCAAACTAATTAAATAAACAAGTTTAGGACAGTTAACGTTCAAAATTGGTCTGCGTGATGTTTTTTGTATTTTCTATTAAAAATCGGTTCTTATGTATTTGAAGAAATTTAACCTGAAATGCAACGTATTTGATGGAATAGTAACGCAACCTTGAGAAAGTGCTGCAAAGAAACTTTCAGAGCAACACAAAAACTAATTCTACGCCAACTAGTTAATAAACAAGTTTAGGAAATAATGCACTCTATGCGAATGGAATTAAAAGTGAGATCCAATTGATTCCTTTGTTTCCAAGACATCCTGCGTCACGTCACTAAGCCTGCGATTCTATTAGTGCCAAGCCTTACAACCTCGAAAAGTTTATTGACAACAGACAAAAATTTAAAACGGTTGCACTGGTGCAAGTCAGTTTTTTGTCGTATTCGACTTTTACGATTGGTGCAGTTGTCGTTTTGCCGGTGGTCGGAGTCTTTTGACGTAGTGTTTTTCGGTTTGCGAGTACCTATAGGTCGAGTTATATATATAGGTATAGGTTCTAGGCAGTTGGCAGCTGCAGATCATGGATTTGAAAGTCAGAACCGCGGCGAATCAGCGCAAATCGGCGGATCCGCCTGACGGCCGGTGTGTGGCTATGGCAGTGACTGCTATTGTTGCTGCAGCCACCGACGCAGAGCCACCGGGGACGGAACGACACCGACCCGTCAACGACACACCGACGCTAATCGCTCCTTTACAAAGTGCTCTCTCTTTATGACACTGAATCCATCCGCTGATGACGCTACTCGCTCGTTTAACCATCCGAAATTGATCGGCCAATAAATATTCCAGCTATTAGTCTGATCCGTAAGCCATTCGTTATATCACATCACGTGCTTCCAATCTCCTTCTTTGGTTAATCACAATGGTATTCATTCATAAATTGGATAGAATCAATAACGACCATTTAAGGATAATGCAGGTGCATTAAGGATAATGCATTTAGGAATTTATCTCGTAGGGATGGTGACTTTGGGTGAATTTGTTCTAATGAACAAATCCTTGTCTCCACGTCTCTTTTTATCCTCGTGAGTCTTTAGGGCTGCATGAGGAGCTAAAGTGATTCTGTTGAATGAAAAAATAGAATGAAAATAGAATAAAATGAATAAATAAGTGCAAAAAAATGAATAATTCAATGGTAGACTGTGAGATTACATTTTCAAGTGCGGAGAGTATCTGTTTTATTTAAATTGAGAAGATATGGGTTTCTTACCTGATATCTAAGACTACAAAAGAATCTGAGAAATGTATGAGACAGCTACATTTCAGTGCTGCACACATTAAAATATGAGATATTCCACTAAAAATCATTATTTCGGTAGGAAGAAACCTATCAATACTGCTGAGCTGTCGGGTAATGGAATAGCATTCACAAGGCTATTCATGATGACGAAACTGAAAATTTACAGCTGGTTACAATTGAATAGAATATAAATAGAAGCTTTATAGGTTGTTCTACCCTTCAAAAATAATGTTGATTATTATTATTATTATTATTATTATTATTATTATTGCCGACCTCACAGCCTAATGGCTGGTATTAAGAGTACATACGGATCATTGATCAAGTATGTACCCACTAAATATTGTAAAAGTAGTTTCCTGATATAGTTTCTTAAGCTGCTAAGGTGCTCATATACATTTAGTCACACAATTACTATACAGTTACATTTTTGTGTTTTCTGTGTTTACAGTTAGTATGTTTTTTAACTCACTTTCTTTCTCACTTATCTCACTTTATCATTACTATACCATATACACTAATTTTTTTTCTAGTCTACTATCATCACTATATTCATTTTTTTTACATGCTTAAACATTTTCTTGTTATCGCGCATGTATCCAATACTATTATTATTATTATTGTTATTATTATTGTTATTACTAATATTATTATTATTATTATTATTATAATTATTATTATAATTATTATTATAATTATTATTATTATTATTATTATTATTATTATTATTATTACTAATATTATTATTATTATTATTATTATTATTATTATTATTATTATTATTATTATTACTATTATTATCAACAACCCTATTACTTGAGAAAGTTTCCTATGCAATTAACAAAGATATAGATAAGAGAAACACAACCTTTGCAGTATTATTAGATCTGAGCAAAGCATTTGATACGATTCAACACAAAATACTCATTAAAAAACTGGGTAAACTGGGATTATCAGGAATGGATTTGGAAATCATCAAGAACTATTTTGCAGACAGGGAAATAATAGTTAGAATTGGAAATAGTAATAGTAACCCAAAGCCTCAGAAATTTGGTGTAATTCAGGGATCACCTTTATCACCATTGCTCTTCAATCTATATATCAGTGATCTGAAACACTGTGATTTCAAAGGAGAAGTATATAATTATGCAGATGATACCATAATACTATATTCAAACAGAATCTTATCAGTAGCAGCCGAAAATGTGCAAAAAGATGTGAATACAATAACAAAATATTTTCATAATAATTACATCCATATAAACAGCTCAAAAACCAATACAATTGTCTTCCATAACCCAAAACAAAATATAAACATCCTTGATCCAAATAATAGAATAGTTAGTCACAATTACAAATGTTTCATTTCACCCAATACATGCAATTGCAAAAAAATAAAACACTCAAACACAGTGAAATATCTGGGGATGCACTTGGATTTAAATATGAAATGGCACACACACTCCTAAATGCTGACAAAAAAACTGAGGAGTATAGCACATAGATGCTATCAACTAAGAGAAACAAACACTACCACCGAAAACGAAACGAGTTGTGTACTTCAGTCTAGTTGAGTCACAAGTAAGATATGGAATAACAGTTTACGGCCATGCACCAAGCTATATATCAAATCCAATAGCACAACTAATAAACAGAATAAGAATAAATTTTTTCCACGGAATAGATACAAACACATTAAATGTACTCAATTTTAGAAACTTATTCAAATATACAATATGGCTAAGACACTATTTTGAAGACGAATACAGACGGACAAATGAAAACAGATACAACACCAGAAATATACAATACATAATACAAGGATACTACACAGAAATAGGAAATGCAGTTCCGGAATATTTCATACCACACACTCTAAACAGCATTCCATATCACCTAAGAAACTTAAATACATACACTGAAATAAAAAGAGAAATAAAAAATTATTATATCTCAAACCAATAGACCAGACAAATTTAAATATTAACACAATCTACTTACATATTGAAAGCAAAACAATAAAATATATCAATCACCACATAACATTAACATTAAATAGCTTAAACAATTTAATTAACAACACCCCAATATAAGCTAACTTTAGCTTCATGGAGTAGCCACTGTAAAATCGAAATGGAATTCTTCCAATAATATCTCACTTTATTAATGATTATGAAATGAATTAATGATATAAGAATTGCAAAATATATCAATTTTATTGTAATTTGAGATTGTGAATTAATAAAAAAAAAATATTATTATTATTATCATTATTATAGTGTAAAAATGAAATAAGAATGATGCTGTGAATTCTCAAATAGTTCTGGGACTCTTTATGAACGATTGAGCTATGATCTCTACAGGAAAAATTTTCTAAAAGGGGTAAGAAAATTCAAATTCAGAACAATGTTTCTATCTACTGACTCAGAATTGACTAGTCTTTTATTGCAGAAGGAGATTGTATCATAGACTATTGAATTTACATAATGTACTACAGAAACTATTTACAGAAACTACTCAATTTATTACTTCTAAATTCAGTCAATCTAAAAGTCTATCGCGATTATTCTGAGAATCTACTAAATCTCGTATATTTTTACTCAAAATCAAAACCGCACAGTACACATCTTACAATAGCTATCAAAAGACATCATAATCTGCAAAAGTTTTAAATAAACAGGATTGTAAATTTTAAATCCATGGTACATGAAATTAGCTAAATTGAGCTACTAGTGAGAGCATCTATAAACTTCGATTTTACCATTTCAAGATTCCCAGAGCCTAACTGAGTGCCTGATAGGAAATTCACAATTTCCGATATAACTTCAACTAGCTGCTCCACACTGGCTGACCATATAAAACACGGAACTAACATACTTATCACGGCACCAACAGAAAAAATGAAAGGCTCCTAGGTCTTGAATAGTACCTTTTATGTCACTATTTACGAAACGACTAACTATTAACATCTTCTTTACAAGATCACCCTTCTTAGGGGTTGTAAATTATGACAAATCTTTCCCCAAATGCTCATGAGCCATCACGTTTGTAGTTAGTTTATAGCTGTCATAAATTTGTTGTCACAGAATTGTTCCCTTTTCCCACGTTTCACGGAATACGAAGTTGAACTATCCCAATAAATTTTCATGGAATCACTTACCAATTCACCATTAAACCTTGTATCAAAGGCCAGGTCTTTCAGTTTGAAGCTAAACTTGAAGAAGCAATTCCGTACAGTAATAAACTGGTGGAGTCACATAGTGGTGATGTGGTAGCCGATTTAGAGAAACTGATAAAACTTCAAGCAATTATTTAAAAATGTTAGATGTGGTTTGCACTTAATGGTTTTGTAAAGTCTTTTTCGTCTAGACATGTCCCGATTTCTACAGAAACGTGACCTCAAATACAGCACAATAATAGTGATCACACATCCTACTATGGCTATCAAAAGACATAATAATCTGCAAAATAAACAATTCATGACAATTCATGAAGTGATTTATTGGGAATTAGAATGAATAAATAATAAAAAAGCAATACAATAGCCTTATACCGAATGTCAATAGGATTTTGAAAAGAGGAATCAAATCGTGTTCAACGAAATTGAAACTACTGTTGGGTCACATGTAATCTTGATAAATATCAAACTTGATAATCTATGAGATATTGGTGTTCATTATCACCTTTGAAGATGTTAATTGCAATATTCATTTAACTGAGTTTCCAGGGAACTTCATCATAGTAAATCATTTACAAATTTCTGCCCGGAGAATATTGCCCGTGCTTAACTGACACTCATGGATACAAGCCTAGAGGCAAATGATAATGTATGTTCACTGGTATAATTCCATGTCAAGCATCTTTTACAAATCAAGATAGTAAACCAAACAAATGTTTCAAGTGCCATGTATAATAATAATATTGCGATCCGGTATCCTGCTAGTTTTGAGGAACTAATTATTATAACTTGAAACTATTCAGGAATATTATGTTCAGTCAGTGATTTTCCAGCATTAAAAATTACTTACTTACTTACTGCTGGGGCGTCACAAATCTCAGTCGATTTTTTGCCTCGTAGATTAGCCTCCTCCATTCTTCTCTGTCCTCTGCCATTTCAATTGTTCCTCCACACCGGACAACATCTTTCCCAACTTGGTCAAGCCACCTTAATTTAGGCCTTCCCAATGGTCGCCTTCCTGCAGGTACGGCCTTGCACACCTCCTTCAGCCTTGTTCCCTCCTCTCTACGAAGTACATGACCTAACCAGCTAATTCTTTTGGCTTTTATGAGGGCTATTATATCTGGTTCTTGGTATAGGGCACGTAATTCCCTGTTTTTTCTTATGCGCCAAACTCCATCTTCAATATTATTAATTTATCTTGATGTTACTCACGTTTATCATGATGTTATTCATGCTTATCATGATGTTACTGATATAAGCATGATATCTATTCAACATAATATTTCTGATGTTTCATTTGGAGAAAAAAGGACAAACATGTGTCGACAATTTACGAAGACCATAGAACAAGGAAGTCAATATTGATGGATGGTCTATGGGTCTATGCGAAGACTCTCCTATTAAGTGTTTACGATTCAAATTTCAAAAAGAGTATCAGCCGGGGCTTATTGGTGTAAGGTCTCAAATAATTGAATAGTGAATATTAGCTATATGGAGGGATATTCAACAAGCACCTTCACCACAAGTGAAAAATATGAGAGAAAGTGGCGGCCTTCTTTGAGTGTCCACCACTGCCTTTTTTTTAAATTGCCCATCTAGTCTTCGGTCTCCCAACTTGCTACAGCGCGCGCGCGACTCATAATAGTCTTTTACATGACTTTTTTTATCTTCTTCAACAGTTACTTCTCTTCCTTCACATCATCATACTATATTCTTCTTCCTCCCATTCTTCTATCATCTCCTATCATCTTATTTTCCTTATCAATGTTTTCATCTCCTCCATCTTCTTCTAGTCTGTTTTTTTATCTTTTCTCATCTTTCAACTATCCTCCCTTTTATTTCTGTTGCTTCTTCTTCTCCTCCATCTTCTCCTTTCCAATCTCTTCCTCCTACTCCTTTTCCCTCTCTTCCTCCTACTCCTTTTCCCTCTCTTTTTCCTTCTCCTCCTTCTTCTCCATCTTCTCCTTTTTCTCTTTCTTCTTCTTCTTTTTCTCTTTCTTCTTCTTCTTCTTCTTTTTCTTCTTCTTCTTCTTCTTCTTCTTTTTCTTCTTCTTCTTCTTCTTCTTCTTCTTATTCTCTTTCTCTTCTCCTTTTTCTCTGACTTCTTCAAATTCTTGACATTCCATTTTATATATCTACAGCAGTGGCGGTCCCAGGATTTCATTTCGGGGGGGATGACCACAGTTCAGTCTGGGTCCCCCCCCCCCCCCACTGGAAAACAATGTGGAATTTAAAGCCTAAAAACGTATTTTTATACGTATTTGAGCTGTAAAATATGCTCAAGCTAATAGTATTTATGTTAGCTAATAAAATAGTTTTTCATTTAAAGTTTATTGTACCTGCGTGAAATAGGACCCAACCATAGTATGTGTTTTTCCTTCGATTTCCTTTAGCTACACAAAGAAAATTGATTAAAAGTTAATGTGATTATTTAATGAGCTAATGAGCATGATGACAAAGTTCAGTTAAATAAACGTATAATGAAATAAAAAATAATTCAAGTGTTCACTGCGAATTTTTTCTTTATGGTTAGGCCCTATTTTTAACATGTAAGTTACGAAGTAATAGCCAAAAAGTACTCAGGTTGTTACACAACAATGTAATGGATGTAAGGATGTACACATCCTTCTTGTTTATTCTTCTAGCTATAAAGTAACAATGACACAGATTAAATTTATTTCTCGCAGAAACTATACATACATAATTATGAATAAATTCTTTTTTAGGGGGGGATCCATCTTAATATTTCGGGGGGGGGGGATATATCCCTCCTATCTCCCCTGGGACCGCCACTGATCTACAGTATATATGTCATGTTTAATCTATTTGTCAAAAACATTTCTTAGTGTAAATAATGAAGCGACAGATTGTAATATTTCATTTTTTATGCAAAGAAAAATAAAGAATATTTGATTTGATTTCCTGTCCTCCTTATTCCTCTTTCTCAAATTTTTCTTCTTTCTTTTATTCTTCTTCCGCCAGTCCTTTTCCCTTTTCCTGTTGTTGTTCTTCATCGTCTTCTTATTTTCCTTTTCCTTTTCCTTTTCCTTTTCCTTTTCCTTTTCCTTTTCTTTTTCTTTTTTTTCATTTTTCTTTTCCTTTTCCTTTTCCTTTTCCCTTTCCTTTTCCTATTCCTTTTCCTTTTCTTTTTCTTTTTTAATTTTTATTTTCCTTTTCCTTTTCCTTTTCCTTTTCTTTTTCCTTTTCTTTTTCTTCATTTTTCTTTTCCTTTTTCTTTTCCTTTTCCTTTTCCTTTTCCTTTTCTTTTTCCTTTTCTTTTTCTTTTTTCATTTTTCTTTTCCTTGTCCTTTTCCTTTTCCTTTTCTTTTTCCTTTTCCTTTTCTTTTTTTTCATTTTTCTTTTCCTTTTCCTTTTCCTTTTCCTTTTCCTTTTCCTTTTCCTTTCCCTTTTCCTTTTCCTTTTCCTTTTCCTTTTCCTTTTCTTTTTCCTTTTCTTATTCTTATTCTTTTTTTTCATTTTTCATTTTTCTTTTTCTTTCCTTTTCCTTTTCCTTTTCCTTTTCCTTTTCCTTTTCCTTTTCCTTTTCCTTTTCCTTTTCCTTTTCCTTTTCCTTTTCCTTTTCCTTTTCCTTTTCCTTTTCCTTTTCCTTTTCCTTTTCCTTTTCCTTTTCCTTTTCCTTTCCCTTTTCCTTTTTCTTTTCCTTTTCCTTTTCCTTTTCTTTTTCTTTTTCCTTTTCTTTTTCTTTTTTCATTTTCCTTTTCCTTTTCCTTTTCCTTTTCCTTTTCCTTTTCCTTTTCCTTTTCCTTTTCCTTTTCCTTTTCCTTTTCCTTTTCCTTTTCCTTTTCCTTTTCCTTTTCCTTTTCCTTTTCCTTTTCCTTTTCCTTTTCCTTTTCTTTTTCCTTTTCTTTTTCTTTTTTTTCATTTTTCATTTTTCTTTTCCTTTTCCTTTTCCTTTTTCCTTTTCCTTTTCCTTTTCTTTTCCTTTTCCTTTTCCTTTTCCTTTTCCTTTTCCTTTTCCTTTTCCTTTTCCTTTTCCTTTTCCTTTTCCTTTTCCTTTTCCTTTTCCTTTTCCTTTTCCTCTTCCTTTTCCTTTTCTTTTTCTTTTTCCTTTTCTTTTTCTTTTTCCTTTTCTTTTTCTTCTAATTTTTCTCTCCTTCTTCTTTTCCTCCACACTCCGTCTTCTTATCCTTGTTCTTATTGTTATACCCTATTCTACCTGTTCTTATTCTCCTTCTTCCACTCGATGTTCTCCTTTTACCTTGATTTTTCTCTTTCTACTTCCTCAATAGCAGCATATTGTTCTTCAATGTGAACCTGTGTCCGGCTTAATATTCCGATCAGTCGCCGTCGCCGGCATTTCTGACTAACTATTAACAGCAACCAGCAACTTGTGCCTGGCCAACAAAGGACGCAACTCCTTCCATTTCCAAGCCGCGGCGGCCCTCTTCTGTCCTTCGACTGCAGCAATATGCATCACAATCGAAGCTTGTAGTTAGCGGCCGCTTTGACGCTGCTCTTTTACCGGGATGCTGAGCTGTGATCAATGTAACTGACAACTACTCAATGGTCAGCTCAGATGATTATTATTGTCCAAAGCAGAATTTAGTTCTCGATTTTTTCGTAATAACGGCTACGAAACAATTCCTTCTGTGAAAACTGATTATCATTTGTCCAATTCACCTTCCTCATAGACAGCTTTTTGCAGGATGAAACCCTTATAGACCTGTGCATGGGTAATAGGTTGGATGATAGTGATTCATGAGTTCAACCTGCTGTTTTACGTGGGTTCCAAAACAGCGGGAAGTGATTTTTTATAAAAGTCTTCTTGTACACGTTTTTCAGAAATCAACTTACACTTTGACACTTATACACTTCAAATATATATTATGCTCATCAAAGAGTAAGAATTCAGAGTGGAAAAACACGAATTTTCATTAGATAAAATTATTTGCTCATCGCTTTTCAATGAGTCTATGTAACATTTTGCTAAATAAATACTCTTTATGTACAATGACACTCCAAATTCGTACACTCAAATATGTATATGATTCTTGTCAAAGTTCACTTGGTAAATACCTGAAGTAGTACTACTTTAATGGTTTACTCACTTTTCTTGCAAAACCGAGATTCAGCTCGGTTTCTTGTCAAATTTCACTTGGTAAATACCTGCAGTAGAGAGATTCAGCTCTCCAGAATTACAATATTCTATGTAGTGGACTATGATTTAAAAAGGACAAGCAAATGAGGATGTTTTTTCTCAACAGCAATGCTTTTAATGGAGTCAGATTCCAGTAGCTCCATTCCTAAATAATAGAAGCGAGTACATGATTCAAGGGCATCACTCCTAGCCTGCAGAGTTACTCTTTATTCTCCATGTGAAATTTCGAAAAAGACACGCAGCGTCTAATGAACATTGTAGCAAATTACGAGCTCAATCTGCCAAGTATAGTGCACTTGGACTTACAGAAGTCATTGTGGCCAAATAAGCGAACACTGGCCAATTGTGTGTGCGGTCTTGCTTTTTTGCCCTGCAGGGCCCTGTATTCAATTAGCCTTACTATGGCAGGTAGCTACATTCATAACGGCCATAATTACTGGCGGTCTCATCCTCCCCAAAGGCCAGCTCTTCATTCTCAAAAGAGCCGCTTCATTCATCAACAACCTACTACTCGTACCTACCAACTCCTGAGACAGTGCCTTAAAGCGTAACTGGAACTGTAACTGTGTATAGTGAGTAACTACTTGATCGCTACAAATAGCTAATTTGCTTCCAGTATTCACTACCACAAGTGAACAACTAATAAACTGGAAAAATGTGTTTTTATTGTTGTCTGTTGCTATTGTTGTCAGTGCTGTCAGTACACTAAATGATAACTGGATGGATGCGCCTTTGAAGTGAATTGATGTAAATTGTTATGTATGAATTATACATGTAATAAACTGATAATTTCCATGTCTGTGTAAATTCATACCTGTAGCGAGGTCAAGTTAAAAATTTAAAAATGTTCAATAACTCTTTGAAATCATGGGTAAAAAATCGTCTTGAAAACTATTTTTGTCAGAACGTGCAATTCTCACTTTCTGTTGCGTAGCCTAATCGTTCCTTTAGCATTTTAAAACCTTAATCAGTTTCCTAATAAATCAGTACAGCCATCCTATTCCAATGCCAAATATAAATTCGGCGTGAGTAGAAGTCCTATGGAATTTGTTCATGATATGAATGTGGATACAATATCGCTGAGTAAAAATAGATGAAATTCTTTCTTTCTTGTATCAAATTCAAACAAAAAGAAGATTAAAGTATGATGGGAATATTCAACTCATAGGCTACATATGTATGGAGATACAATATCGCTGAGTAAAAGTAGATGAAATCCTATTTTTCTCATATCAAATTCAAACATTAAGAAGATTAAAGTATGATGGGAATATTCAACTCATAGGCTGCATATGTATGGAGATACAATATCGATGAGTAAAAATAGATGAAATTCTATTTTTCTTATAGTCTATCAAATTCAAACAAAAAGAAGATTAAAGTACGATGAGAATATTCAACTTACAGGCTACTCACCGGAGGATCGATGATATTTGTAATATCCTCTAAAATCATTTTTTTTCTTCTGCATTAAACATGAAAATTAAGTTTAAATTTAATTTTCACAAAAGAGACGAAAAACATGAGAAAAGCAAGATGAATGAATTCTATTGCACGACTTCACTATTGTGTGGGCTCATATTGGATAGGCTTCATATGAAGTATCAAGATGCTTTATAATGTTGTTGATGTTTAAGTCATACGTATGTATTCTGGGCGAGTGCACGTGAATGCGCGTCGAGCGATTGGCCGGCGGCGACAATTATTATTGCGGCATTTAAAAGGCGAAGAAAGAAATAGAAGGAAAAAGAAGAATAGAAAGAAAAGGGCGGTGATGAAAGGCGGTCGATGGGTGTGATCGGATCGGATCGGACTTCTAATCTTGTCAGCCGCAACACCACTCACTACTCCACCACACCGCCACACTCACTACACCTGTGCTGCATGTTCAATCCACACCACCTGAGCTCTGAGTCCAGGAAGCAACCAGGAAGACTAGTGAGAGTCGGTGGTAAAGGACATTACGGCCATTTAATTACTTTATCATCTTCATACTTCCTGTTGCCATCAAATTGAATTTCAATTGTATTTTATACTTTTGTTTCAGCATAATAACATAAATAGTAGCCTACAATACAGTATACAGATCGTATTAAATATGAATAAATTGTAATAATGAAAAATCTCAACTGGAAAAATTAATTAAATCAGCAAAATTGACACAAAATAGGTATTTATAATAAAAAATGCATGTCAATAAATACAAAATTAAAACATTATAAATCAGTAATACTACTGTAATATTCATAACTTGGCAGCATGTAGAAGATGTGAGGACTTGCTAGATCTGAACCCAACTGCTGCCAAGTTATATGAAAACTACAGTACCTGAAATTTAATACTCTACGGGAGTGAAACTTTATTTGGACCAACGAGAACAGGTGAAAAAGATAAGATCGAAAAGGTGGAAAGAAGGATGGTTTGAAGGTGCATAAACAAATATTTTATTCTAAAGATGGAAAATTCAAAATGATCTGCAACAAAGACTTGTACAAATGGATCAAACTGGTGGCAAACGATCAGAAGGATGAAAATATCCTTTTTGGGGCATTTGATTAGAGTTGACGACACTAGACTCATCAGGAGACTGATAAAGTTCTTCCTAAAGCTGTAAACCCAACTGGATCGAAGAAGTAAGCAGGGTCATGGCCGAATGGAAAATCATAATCGACGACTTGAGAAGTAAATCGGGAAATTATGACAAAATTAATGACCCCAGAGTTAGGTTTAAACCAAGAGAAAAACTATAAGAAATAAAACTGTGTGCTCCGAAGCATAGAGGCTGAGACCTTGAATAGATACTGGGCGAAAAGGAAGAAAGCAAATAGAGGAACGTAACAGACGCTTCAAGAAGTGCGGAGCCTCCCAAACGACTTTGAACTCATATGGTCCCATGAGACCGTAAAGAAATAAAATACATTGTATTTATGTATATTACCATAGCCGATTAGGACTATAAGTGAATTATTTAACCCACAACGATATGTTTTGGTAAAAACTACGCCAGCAATAAGTGAAGTAGTTTGCGATTGATTTCCTCACTGTGAACAGTTTGTTTTAACAGTATGCAAAACCCATCGAAACAAAATCTGAAGCTCTATGCTTAACAGTCAGTCCACTTCCATTACTAAACAGGGTCCCGCTGCATAGGTGAGTGTGTATACTATCCAGCACCACCTCTGAGCTACTTCCTGTAACCAAGCTATTATTCGACAGAGACGTTTAGAATACAACACAATTAATATCGCCTTTTTTCATCTGAGATAAACGAGACTCAATGCACCCAAGCTACAAAAAGGCAAATTACATGATCAAAGGAAATAATAACATTTTTGAAACAGCACTCGAGATTCTATTGTCTGTTCTCTGAAATCGCATCTATTTTACTAGTTGAAAAATAATAATCGATGAAAAAATTAAATTATTATACTGATAAAGAAGTTACAATGTTTACATGGATGCTAGTCTGAATTAAATTGATGTAGGTTTCACTATTGATTTTCATCATCAGATGCCTTTTCCATTTGGATTAGAGGAGGTCAAAGATAAGGTGGTATAGTGAAGAACCAGAGCTGCAATCAATTTGAAAGGAAATGATGTAGCCTATTATAATGAAATCTGTAGAATTTGTTTGAAATTTTTTACTAGTCATTTTGCTAAGGATTTTTGTTAGAGTTTCTTTGTTTGGTGACTTTCAAAATATTCTATTGCTTGAAGTGGATGGTTCGACCTATTTAAAGTTGAAAGTTTCGCAATCAATATGGGTGCTTGAAATTGCAATTTTTGGTCTGTTTGAGACTGGCAGGTTACTTTCTAACAATAAAAATACTAAGAACAAATTTAATGTTTTTCTCTTCCCGCAACCTCAAGGAGTTTCTATTATTTTTCTGTATTCATTTTTCTTTTGAGAGTGTATTTGAATATTACTTATCGATAAGGAATAATTTCAAAACAAATTGTGTAGCTTATATCAAAAACTCATTCACTATCTACTGCTTTACTGTCTTTGAATCAGACTATTGGAGAAATATAAAAAAATGTTTAATTATTACTGTATAATAATATAGAAGAAAATAACGATGGAAAATAAGGATGAAGCATTGAAGAAGAAAGATGGAATCTCTGCAAAGGAATTCTTGAGAGACAGCAGAAGAAAATCATTGAATTGATTGCAACGGAATCTCATCCTTGAAAATCAGATGCATTGAACGCTGGAGCTGATCTTTTTAAACACCTGATGAAACTTCTAATCACAGTAGTCCTCCTCCTTTCACACCTCATTCTCCCACCACTGAATGCCGCCCATGTTGACAGCGAAAAATAGCCAACTATTAATAAGTGCTGTATCTTTGTTTTGTTGTAAATTCAATTACAGTCGAAGAAACGGGCATTCTATGATTATGAATTGGATATAATTTAGTAGGCGGTCATTGTTGAATAGAGGGTGTCTAGATTTATGGGCTACAGCCTCATAAATCCATCAGAGTCAAAGATGTGCTGCTATGTATGGCGTGTGTCATACTGTCCCTAACCACCCTGTTTGTGGGAGGGAGGAGGTTGGTCGACAGCTTTCTTTTTCTTCTTTTTCTCCTCGGATAAAGGAGCTAAAAAACCTCATTTTCTCACCCTTCTGTATCTAATCTTTCTTAGCACTTTGAGGTGTTACATATTTTAACAACTGACATATCGGTAGATGTTTCGAAACATCTGTTGATTGACTAGACTTGAAAAGTTGTACTACATTCTATGAAGTGAATTAATATACTTATATAATATAATATACTTATATATAATATACTATATAATATACTTATGGAATCTTAGTAGATCTTGATCTTTGAAGCATGATTCATTGATGCTGGCCCAATAAATTCATTATTTGAAGATTTCAAAAGTATATTTCTGTCCATTAGCAGCTTCTCTGTTGTGACATTGTTGATCTATCAATGATGTATGTCAGAAGTACTACACTGCAATTCCTTTACTAATTTTCACTAATTCACTAATTTTTTCAGTAAGTGAGCGTTCACGTTTCATTAAAAAAATATATTGGATGTTCTTTTTTTAACAAATGTTTTGAACAAAAGAAGTCAATACTGAATTTATCAGTGACTTTACGACACTCATGTATCCTGAAAAGAGTACACTTCTTATTTACACTACCATATTAAACATTGTTAGTCCAATCAGTTGTTAGCTGTGTCGCCATGAAGAAGTGAAAATTTTGAATTCGCAGTAATCTTTGTTTCACCATCAAGCCTTAGAAAAAATTACGGATTTATATACACTAGGAATATTCTTTTACGCGAATTTTCTGATCTACTCAACCAGTTCAACCAAGCCTATTTCAATACTTACTTCGTCATGAGTTTGTGAGAGATAGAGCATCTGCCTAGCAGCTCGTTTGCCCTGGACTCGATTCTTATTCATTTTACTTCGAACTTTAAAATACGACGCCTTTAACACACCACCTCACAACTAATGGAGAGTCTGGGCATAACTACGTTAACAATAACACTAATGCTTTCCTGAAAACATTATGCATTTGCCTGCTCTAAAATCAACTTGTACAAGAGCTGAACTTGAAAAATAGGATAGTTATCATTACTAACTAATATTAAGTAAGTAGTCTTATTAGAGTGAGTAACTTGATAGAAAACTTGACTTGTTCAAGATTATCTAGGTGCAAGTGCAAGAGTTTTTAAGAAATTGGGGTGTCTCAATATGTAGGCTACGTAGTCTAGCCTAGAAAGAGTTTAAGAAATTATGATCTCTCATTTTTTATAAGACTATATTTAGGCTGCGTAGTCTGCCCAGAAAGAGCTTAAGAAATTAGAATGTCTCATTTTTATTATATGTAGGCTACGTAGCCAGCCTGGAAAGAGTTCATGAAATTGGGATGTCTCATTATTTTATTATATGTAGGCTACGTAGTTTGCCTAGAAAGAGCTCACACATGCTTACGGGGTTCTTTTCTTAAAAATTGTTCTATGAAGGAGTCTATAACTCAGATTGAGTTATTTACTGTAGAATGAATAACCTGATAGAAAACTCAACTTCTTCAATATTGTGTAGTACAAGAGAAAATTGGTGTTACGCATTTTTATCTCATGATGGCTACACAGTCTGTCTAGAGTAGCGTAGAGAGCCTAGAGAGCTTCTACTCATTCACAGGAGGTTTAATTTTTTAAAACTGCTGTATGAAGGAATCTATAGCTCTATTTTTAGGAAGTTCATATCTTAGAAGATGCTCCATGAATGAGTCCCTGTATCATGGACCTGCTCTAGATCAACAAGTATGCTCCGTTGTTTGTCATCATTACCTTTCTCTCTTGCTTTCCTCAGTTTTGTCTCAACTTTCTCGTAAGGAAGGCGTGAACAAAGCGTTTAGGAGGAGGACCACGAACAGGGCGGCGAAACGTTTCATTACGTCAATGAGCACTCATCAAGACAGTTTTTTCCGGCGCGTCGTTATTAGGCGAAAGAGCGATAGAGATGTTTCCATGAAACCGCACGATGATTACAGTGCTGTGTGCGGCCTGTGATTAGGACCAACCCCCTCCGCGTTTTATACGCCCACACAAGAGCTGTAGTGAGTCTCTGTCCACTACCTCCTCTTCATCTTCTTCTCCTCCTCTTCCTTCTTCTTCTCATTCTTCACACCAAATTCATCTCTCCACTCCCCTCTTCCATCTACCAAGGAGATCTAAGAATATTCCAATGCACATGCAGCTTGCCTCTAACGGAAAGCTCGACGTATTCAAACACACTGTACTTTGTACAGTTATGTACTCATTTCCCTGTAGGTTATTATTATCAAACTGGAAGAAATGACGCGGAAAAAAATAATCGTAACCATTGAGTTTTATATGTAATCTACATGAGAAATAGCTTGGGCGGGATTACCTAGAAATCTCTACAAATTACTTTATCTCCAACATCTCAATAAGAAAACAATGGATATACTGTACAAGTCCTGACATAGTAGAGCCGATTGAAAATTCGAAAGTCTTGAAAACGAGTCTGTAATATATATAAATGAATGAATGGGAAGGATTTCCTCTTTATCACAATTACAAGATTACAACATTACCTGATTCCTGAGACATCACGTACTGATCCAACGGAGAGCTACCGCTACAGAATTTTTGGTTAATCAGAGTAGCATACATTCTATTCAATTCACAGCTGAAAAAGGACAAGCTTTGATTTCTGTGCTGTTCAGGCCATTTTCTAAGTATGCCTTCTTCCTTCTTTTTATCTTTGTACACTTTCAGTCTTCTGCACTCCACTACATATTTTATGCTTCTAGCCGCAATAGCTGTGTTAATTCAAACAATAGGCTACACCATGATGAAATTTGATGTTCCATCAAATTCTTCGAGTTTTACCGTCAAATTGGAAACTTTCGGATAATATTGCCTTGTTCATAAGCTACTCCAACAGTTTGTGAAATAGTATGAAACAAGGAAAATTCTGTACAGAACGATAAAAATTATTGGAATCTTTCGAAAGATAAATTCTCAGGACAGCTCGTAACATTCAAAGATTTGTGTGACACGTTCTTAAAGAGCTAGGCGTACTTGCGGCAGGTGCCGCAGCATTTAGACAATAAAACGTGTCGCCCGCGGAAATATTACCGCTTATAAAGCCAGCAGAACACGGTGAGTCATCCGAGCAGCTGACAGTACACTGCTGTAAATCGCTACACTTTATAATTGAGTTCTCTTCTGGATCGCCGGCTCCCGGGTGCGGTTCGCGGAATTTCCGCATCCTTCATTTTCACTCGATTTGCACGAGTCTGTGAAGACCTATAAAGACACACGCATTCTGCACTCTAAATTGATGGTAAAATCCAGAATGCATTCGTACAAAGTAAGCTGACTTTGATGATAGAATTGATTCATGTTCCAACTCCTTATGTTGATTCCATTATGCTTCATGGCATTAGCAATAATGTTTCGTGAAATGTGAATAGGTAGTTGGGTTAAAATGTGAATTTATATTATGACAGATACTATCCTACATTAAGTTCACGTAGCCTATAACTATGTTACAACATATTACCCATTATGTTGCAACTGTACCAGATTGTATCAAAATTTATTGTCAGATTTTCAAAAAAAGCAGATTCCTTCCAATACAAACGATAGGAAAAAATAGAGACACACCAGGTTTTATTTTTACGCTCTCAGATCGGAATAGCTATTTCATCACTTTTCCCACCGAGGATGTAGAAAAGGATGTACGACAAAAGCTCCCATGCTATAATTTGCGACATAAGCTACCAACTACGGACTACCCCCAACTCTGTCTTTAGCTACCTGCGGTCAACACCATTGCTAGAAACAAGACGTGGGATTATCAAATTTCTCCGTCGAGGAACTACTTTACCGAAACATTGTTAGAGAATGAGCAGTTCAGCATTCAATTATGGAACTGTTTCAAGAGACCTCACCAGAATACAAACGCAGTAGAAGGATGGAACCATAAAATGAACGGTTCGTTTCAAAAGCCACATCCTAGAATAGTTAAACATTAATGGATCCATAGTTTGAAAATGGAGGCCGAAAACTCTGCTGTGATGTACATGAGACTTCAACTGAACCTGGAAGCAAAGCGGAGGAAACTGAAATAAGAAACTAAGAAAAAGGACAAAAGCATTGACAAAACAAAAAAACTATACAAAGGAACTGGCAATATGGAGTAATGTCTCTACACGCTCTGTTACTTTCAAAAACTTGATTGAAATTCTGTAAAAATAACTACAAAAACAGAATTACAAAGAAATGTAGAAATTGACGAAGCTTTCTTCAATAAAAAAAAAAACACATAAGTATGTAAAAATTGATGAAGCTTTCTTTAAGCTGACTAAAAACCTGCCTAAGAGAAAAATTAAGAAGCTTCTTTCAAGCTGATTTGAAAAATGTAAAAAAATTACAGAGCTTAAACTAAATTAAATTTGTAAAAACTACCAAAAAATAAAGTTTTTTCATGCTGAATTGAAAAATGTAAAAAAGACAAAGCTTTCTTGAAGCTGATTTTAAACACGAAACCCTTCACTATCCCCCCACCACTGACAGTTGGGAGCTCATGTCGCTGGCAGCTATTGTTGCGACACCGAAGAAAACTGGGAAAAATGTGGATTTAGAAAAATGTGAGATTGTATTTGAAGCTTAAAATCTCACGACAGACCTAATCTGAAATTATTTATTCAATGATCTACTCTGTATTGATGGTGATATTGGGGCAGATATCCATAACGAATACAACTTGATATTGTCAAAGCCACATTTATTTAAAAATAGAATTGTTTTTAAAAATATGAATCCTTATTCTATACGTATTCAATAAGGGATAGTGCTTAAACAAATTGTGTAATGAATTTGCTTGATGCAATAATCATAAATTCTAAAGAAAGATTACTAGCTACATATTTCATTTTTCAAGCCTCCAACACTGATGAACTGATGTTGCCTTTAATAAAAAAGCTACAATTATCAGGCTAATTAAAAAAATTGATTCAAACCAAAAATGTACAGTCAAAAATAGACTGTACAAACGGTATTTACAAATGAAGAAAGACAAAGAATATCTGAATGAGCGGAAAAGTACTGGACAATGCGTAAAGAGAACTTATCAAGGAGCACCAGGAGATCCAATGAGGCCGTAGAAACAAAATAAATAAATAAATTGCAGATAATGAACAGGATAGATGACCAATTATCAAGCTTACAATGCATCGATTAGTACAGGACAGAGAAAACTCATCACCAACAACTAATACTATTCTGCTTAACACAAATGTGGCTCAGCTTTGTCCAGCTCCTTTAGAATTCAAGAGAAATGTGAAATTAAATTACCATTAAGCTGGCAGAGTCGAGCAAAGTCTCAGCAAAGGATCATAAATGAACGATGACGCTGTTTACAAGCTATGCACAAAAACTATAATAAACTACATGCTTGCCTCCCTAGCTCGTTCACAGTAAGTTTGGCTTATTCCTTCTCCCGTAACAGACTGAAGGGCTTTGGTTCACAACCTCACCTACTACCAGCCAGCAAACAAATGAAAATGGCTATTATGCTGCCAGAACGCAGCTGAAATTACTTTCTCTAACACTTGGATTCATTACAGACTCAAATTGAATGTGTTTTACTGACTAATAGATTCTTATCTCGGCCATTTGTTTTCTTCAAAGTGCGCCGCTCGACCATCTCTGGTGAAGTGTAGGATAAAGTCCAATTACTGTGTTAAAGGTGGGCTATTTTCAACGTAAATTTTAAGATACCTTAGAATAATAGAATGAAGATCTTCAATATGAATTTTTCAAAATCCTCATTTCCTAATAAACTATATAATAAATCAATATATTTTTTATAGTCAATAGTCAATATTCTTTAAGAACAGTAATAGTTGTCATTCTTACAATAATTATGGTTGGTAACTTAGAAAAAGTACTAGTAAAGCATATGATACATTATGTAGATTATTAGGATTCAAGGACTTTTATTTAGATGGGGTCAGATGATCTTTGCCCCGGAAAAAATATTTTGGACTTCTTTAATTTATTATTATACACATGTAATACGATTTGTGCGCTCATGTCAGCTTGAAGTTCAATGTTATTATACGTTAAAGTATATTATTTGTGGAACTTAATAAAATGAGGTTGGACGTATTTTCATCATAATGTGTTGAAACTTCAACTGATTCAAGCAGCAATAGTAGTTTATGCAACGATTTTATTTTGACCCTTATTAAGGCACGAGTTAGATGTAAGTTATAACACGAGCGAATGCGAGTGTTATAAATATCTCACGAGTGCTTTAATGGCCAAATAAAATCGTTGCATACACTATTTTATCTACGACCACTATAGTATACATTTAATTAAAACAATTTCATTTTACCTGTGACTGTCAGAGATACCTAACCTCTCATCTCAAATATGAGAAGTTATAGTAGATTGTTAGGTTAAAGCAGCTGGTGTAGCAGTTTAATCAAATCAGCTGATAGTTTCACAATATTGAATTACGATATTGATTCCATCAAAAATGCTTCTGATTGGTCCAGAACCCGTGTTATAATGTAGAACCTGTACTATAATGAGCTCATTATGCAACGGGTTTCAAAAAGCATTTCGAAAAGACAGCTGTTTTGGCATCAATTGTGAAACTGTAATGTATACATTTTGACATGGTCGTAGATAAAGATTTTTACGGCCTAAAAATTCTCGAAACTCGATAATGCTGTCAATTATTAGAACATCAGTAGCCTAGTTTTTTACATTTCACCTTCACAATAAATTATTCACTCCTTCCGGTTTTTTAAATTATTCAATCGTAAAAATACTTCAGGTTCTATAATCATATTTCCAAATTGTGCATGAAGGGCAAGACCTCATTGGAAACTCATTACTTGAGTGGCTGAAAATAGATGAAAATACAGTCAATTTATATTTAATAGGATAACCACTGGAAATATAACTGGAGAATTAAACCCCTTCTAACGTAATTTAAACATGAAAATGTTGATAATTGAAAAATAAACTTGAAGGGGTGAAATTCACAAGTGAGGAATGTGTCGGTTTGTGAGATGAATTTGACTGGAGAACTTCTCAAACTTAATAGACACACGCCACTCAAACACATTGAAATCTCCTTCATTTTAAGATAAACGTCCAGATTGACAAGACAAGTTCGAGTAGTAACAACAGGTAGACAGTAGACACTTTCCCTTCTCATCAAAGTCACACAATGAACGTCGACTACAAATGAAAAAAACACGACAGTGTATTGTAAAAGATACAGAAAAGATTTCGGACCTTGGCAGAAAAAACTTTCTAGGTGTTGTTTACAGGAAGGTGTTGTTCGCAAGGTTAAAGCCACTCAAAATGTTGTCCCTAGTCCTCGCTGGACTTCCACTTTACATAAGAATAACTTGGAAAATCTTCTTCATATCTATTCTAGCTGAGGAGATTAAAAAGTCAGAATGTTGGAAATTACCCTTCAAAATGTCAACAATTATTGAGATGTGGCTCAAGGGTTTGGTTGACAGATTTCAAGCGATCGCTATTGTGATTGACGGGTTCATTTTGGTGAGTGTTTTGAGATGTGGCTCGTTCCAACTGTATTCACGTGATTGACGTTTGGTCACTTAATAGTTGAACTGGATTTCCACTTAATACTGCCCAATAGCCACAATTTACAAGCATAATTTCTTCAAATTTGAATTATTTAATTGATGGTGAAAACCAGTATATCAACATATTTATATAGCGTCCACTGATATAATAAGAACAATTAAGTAAGAACAATAACATTTTTGATAACAGGTAGCCTATAAAATTTTATTTTATTCTTATTCATTAATTAATTACTGTGAAATGTAAAATTACTCTTATTACTGTCCAATAGTCAAAACTTACAAGCATCATTTTTTCAAATTTGAATTGTTATTGAATTGATGGTGAAAACCAAAAGTTATCAACATAATATTTATATAAATCCACTGATAGCTACGTAAGAGCCATACGGGTAATACGTTTTTTGATAACAGTACAGGTAGTCTGAAGAATTTTATTTTATTTTGATTTATCAATAATTAATTACTTTGAAATGTAAAATTACTCAAAGAATCAATTGATAGCTCAATCGTACTCTGGCAGCACATGGTGGCGCAGTCAGCTGGAGCGGTTGTCTTTGTTAAGACACTGGCTGGCTGCTACTCCTGGGTCACGAGTTTGAATCTCGTTCAGCCTTGAATATTTTATGTAAACATTCAACCTTATTACCCACACACAAGTCTCTGACTTCTTTGAGCATCATATGTACTTTCTTAAATGTTGACAGGTTGTGAAATGTCTTGGGCTTGGGGATCTGTGATGGGTCCACATTTATTTTCTACCTGTAGTTTAAAGGGCAACAGGTTGTTGGGTTATGGGAGAGTACAGCTATTGTTCCTAGATCTATGAATGCCCATTGTTAATGACTAGTATGAGAACTGGACCCCAAAAGTGATTTGCCATCTGAAGAGAGCACGATTTAGAGTAATGTGGAGTACTGAGCTACACATGCAGAGTGACAAAATCTCAATAAAGTGACAATGCTTGAAAGTTGATTCTCTATTAGTGAAGATTGTACGCGATTCATGATTTGCTTCAAATCAACAAAGAAGTGCCGAGATGTGGGTATTGAATATATGTAGATTATTTTGTCTTTATATTCCCTACTTCAGGAATTTACAGAGAGCTTTCTTGTAACTGAATTAAAACAAAATATGAAAGACTTTATGTCAAATACAATTTTCATATTATATGGTAATATTGCCTATTAGATTAACTATTTCCTATAGATTTAGTTACGTCAAGGGTGGTAACTCCTCACCCCCCACCCCGCTACTTTGATAATGTACTATCTTTGAATAGATAACCAAGACCTACCATTGAAATTCAATCTGAAAAAACTATTACTTGACAAATTATGTTTTTTTTTTTAAATAATATTCTGAATATAGATTATCTTGTGGATGTATATTCACGAAAGAGAAATAAAGCAAAATCGAATATAGTACTACAATTAAGTGACAGGTTCTGATAAGCCTACCCTTAATTAATAGTGACAAACGAACTCTTCAGTCTCTCTTTACAGTTGGCCTATATATCAAAGCTGTCCTCAGAATTTTGACGAATATTTATGACTCCCATAGTCTTAAGGGAGGGTCCGGGGGAATAGTCCTTCCCCCGGGAAAAAAATTAAAAAACAACCTCTCTAAAACCACATTTTTAGCGTTTCTATACATAAATCGTTCTATTTTAAGTCGCATTATGGGTTTAAGTGGATGTTATCTACCGGGGATGTTATCTACCGGGGATGTTACCCCCTTAGCCTTGCCTCTTTAAGCAATGTACCAATCTTATAATTGTTTTTGACGCTTGGGCCCAAAATTAACAATCTTTGAAATTTTTGACCTTCTCAAGAAACACATGGCTAAGGCTAAAACTTAAAAGTTTAGTATCCAGGTTCATTCAAGACGATATGACGAGTTCCAAGTAAAATTTTAGAAATATTCCCGTAGAAGGCGCAAACATCAATAACTAGTGTACTTATTAAATGTTGTATAAAATTCCCTTTCCCATCACTGGGTCCAGGTGGACGGTTAAGGCGAGCAAAGCGAGTGATAGAAAATGATAGATTTCAATCTAGTACTGGACAAAAATCGAGATGGAGGGCTGCCAAGCAAACATACAATTGAATAATTCTCAAGAGTTCAAAGGACCCAACTGGAACAAAACCAAGAGTTATTCCAATTCAAATAAAGAAAGGTAGCTTATAGTTTAGGATGAGACGAATGGATAAAAAGCTCTCATCAAAACAAGAAACTAGCAGAATTAGATGGAAAACTAATCAGCAATAAATTAATTATGCTGTAAAATTCTATAGAAACTTGAGTGAGAAGATCTAGAAGTACTGAAAACTTCATAAATATTCATTACAACGCAATTCAAGTCACTATGATGATAGACTTAACTTCCCAGAAAAAAAATTAATTAATAATTAATGAACTAACAATAACGAAAAGTGGGTTCTTAGCCAAACGATTCACAAAAGCAATGATTTATTGAGCTTTCACTACCCAATTTATAAAATTAATAAATACTTGTACAAAATTACTGTTTTAAGCCTCAAATGAAGCTCACAACATAGAATATTCAAAAAAATTCCCCAATGTGGACTAAAATTAATGGATTTAAGCTCTTCTAGACAAGAGCCTAGAATCTCTTGAAATACGATTTTAGAGGGACTATTTATCAAAATTCACCCTGGGGAGGACCCCCGGACACCCTTCACCCTTAGGGGGTATGGAATACCCCCCAGACTCCCCCGGGGCCACTAAATCGCTATGCTACTGGATGAAGCTTTTCTTTTTTGTAAACTATTCTTACAAGTTTCATTCATTACAGAACAGTTTTTGTTTCACAACTCCACAAAATATCTACTCCAAAATGTGCACTCTATAGTCAACACCAACAAGGAAGGCTCAAAATCAACAAATTGGTCAAACTTTCAAACTATTATAGAACAATAGAAAAATGATGAAGAAGGAATATTAATTTCCATCTTTACAAACAATAGGATAACCCTCTCCGATCCCATCAACCTGTTGTTTCGACTATCTTCAGGTAGAAAATAAATGTGGACCCACCACAGATCCCGAAGCCTATTGTACTATTTTACAGTCTATTTTAGTCTCAAGGGCGGCCCCTGGTGCCTGGTTGCAAGTTTTGGAAAGTCACAAATTGGATTTTGCTTTTTGCAAAATTCTCTCTTTCCTACATATTTTTTACTAAATTACAATTTTTGAATATGATTCGATTTTCAGTTCTCAACCAAAGTTGAATTCGGTTATTTTATTTGAGCTAGGATTCTAGTTTAAAAGATTCTCATCTTTCACGCATCTTGATACGGCTAGCCTATTTCCGAGACACATAAACAGTCAGTTTAGCCACATAGTTGCATGATGGATGATCGTTGAAATATCGAACCTGAAGTGTAATTATTTTGTTATCATGTGGAGCACCTTCCGAATAAAGATTTTATATAAATAATTGATATGATTCCTATAATGACGAACCTAATAATTGACTGCTGCTTTGCCCATTATTCAAAGCGAGTGATACTTCCAATTCTGATTTAAAGTCAGAGGCGGATTTACACTTTTGCCACCACCAGCAATTTGCCGCCCTTCTGCTTTGTGGTGTGGGGGGGGGGAGGGGGTTGTAGGTACTTCTATCTACAGTAAAGGTAAAGAAGGATGAGTCCACTAAAATTTCAAGAAGGCAGTATAGTTTAAGACTAATTTCTTCTGAAAGGGGTGTTCGTGGATTCCCCTGGAACTTTAAAAAAAATCCCTCTAATCACTTTTTCAGTGATTCCAAAAATCTTTTTCGACTTTTAGGTCAAAAAATTGTCTCTCAAAGCTCAAATTGTCTCCGGGACCCTCGGGAGGAGGGGGATTTATGCTTTTGATCCCCGCCATAATTGCGCTACTGCAAAGACTACTCTAAACACACCATGCTTTTGTGATATGCTTTTTAAATAAATACCCTTGAAATCCCCCGCTAATGTATTGATTGCTATGTTTATTTTCAATTTCACAGTGTCATACACTAATTTATCTCTACAAATATAGCCTTGAACCAAAGTAAAGTTTAATGAATAATGCAACAACGAGAGAAGTAGACAATTTTTTTAATTGACTTCTCTTATACTACATAACTGTAGTCTTCAAGACATAATCTCTAAAAAATATATATAAAATAAATTTTGATATTATATTGTTTTTATGATTAAAAATAGTTACCTTTCGCCTTTTGTAATACATGTATTCAGGTGTAGATGTGTTACAATTATAACGGTTCTACAAAGCCACAGTTGTACTTGCAATTACAGAGCCGCCCTATGGAGGACAGTAGACTAGCTACTACAAAAAATGACACGTAACGGTCTTGCAACTCCAATATTAACTTTCCAATATTATCCGGCCTTTTCCAATATTATCTTTCTTAATCAATTGAGAAAAATTTATTTAATTCATCAAAAAACCTTCCAAAACTTGCCGGTCCCTAGATCTTTCCTCCCTGGGTTGTCGCCCTTCCTTAAATCCGTCACTGTTCAAAGAGTGTAAGAAAAAAGGAGCAACTTTCGAATAATAAGTTCATTTATAGTTTAAGATTTATATCCCATGGAGTATTGCCAATCCTAATCATCGACTTCTAATTTAAGCCGAATAATTCAATTCCAATCGTGTGAGACAACGGGAACCTATAACTAATGTGTTTTGAAAAGTTTAGAGCATAATTAGAGCATAACTAAAATCTTCCGCTTGTGAGACAATACAATTACAAATAAAGTTTTGTTGGTGCTGTATTTGATTAGCGAAAAATACCGCGAATAATGTTGTTGTTAATTTACTTTTGATACAGTTCATCTTCGAGTCGGCTTCCGAATGCCTGTAGAAAAGCGGAACGCGGCGCGTAGAGGGAGCAAAGTGATTTAAGTATAATAGAAATTAAGAAGGCGGTGAACGTCAGCGATTGGACGCAGATTAGGAGCATAGAAAGTGTATTGTGCGTTCTGCGGCCGCCATTGGCCACGCTATCGCCAGACCGTGACGTCAAACTGGCGCAAAACTCAAACACGTGCGTTATTACATCGCATCGCTCAGCAAGACGCCGCAGATCAATTTAAGGTCTCACTTAAGACGGTAGCAATCGCTGGGAAATTAATGTGGGACTTGGCAACGCCCATTTCAATTTAATTTTCTACTCGCTGTTGCTGTTGTCTTTGTCTCACACAGACGCTCATCTCTCTGCGGCGTAGACCAGTGAAGAAGAATTGAATGCCCAATAAAATAAGTAATAGTGGAGAAATTGCTTACTTGTATTCGCTCGCTGAAGATCGAAAATTACAAGCACATAAAGCTTGGTCCTCGTTTTTCAATGGAAAACCCATTCAGATATACTTGGTAATAGAAAATTGATGAGTTCGTCTCAGAATTATTTCAATTGGTAATAAATGTTAATTGCTTATCTAGGTACAGTAAGCGCCATATAGCTGTGCCCGCGTGTCCTTGAAATACCTTGTAGATGAAGTAAGGTTCGCGGGGTGATATCAATGCCTTTCTACATACGTCTGCTGTCTGCTGCTGAACATTGAACGCTACTGTCAGTGCACTTGACTCTGCGTTCAGATTGCTTGCATTCGGGCTGTGATTCGGGTTTACGGGCAGGCGCGGCTCCACCAGGGGGGCGCTCGGACACTGTCCTCCCTATCAATTTGTGATAAATTGCATAATTATTGAGAATACAATAATTCCACTATATTTTATATTTTCGTCCTTATTTCTTTTTGACAAGAGGAAAGAGAGTGTGGAAGTCTGGAAATAGACAGTAAGATAGTTGAAAATGATCAGCCGCATCGCGGTACGAGAAGAGGTTTTCAGCGAGCCTTTGTAACTATGTTGGGCATTGCTGGGACACTTCCTCTTGCGTCCGGCCAGTGCAGTGCTGCCATATCGAAAATGCTATTCAATGAAAAATTCTCTACGAGAGAAATGGCAACATGAGCCCGGCTGTAAAATACGCTCTTCGGCCGGCGGCCGCAGCTTCATTACGCATGCGCCAATCATGTGGCTATCAAAGTTTTTAGTAGAATTGAGGTTAGAATTCATTGGTTGTTTATAAATTATTGTGGATGCAGTAGTGGTACGTGGAATTTGTATTATTCTCTCAATCATCAAGTTGTCCATTCAATGTGATTAATGTGAGCTGTGATTAGTATTAGTTGACTGTATTTAAAATGAATTCCGTGGATTATTTGAAAAATAACGTTTGTGATTTCAAAACGCGGTTGGCAGTAAAAAGGCTAGGTCCTCCAAAAATGTCCTGCATAATACCATCGCACAAGATCACACTATACTATCACACAAGATAAATTCCCTAGCAATGCTTTCAGTCGAGCAAAATTTAATTTATTAATTTCTCAACTTCAATAAACTTGTGATTGAAGATTTGGCTTCTGCTAAAAGCCGTAAAATTGAGCTAACTGTCAAATATTGTTGTTTAATCAAACTGTTAAAAACTTTCTGATGATGTAGGCCTTTAAGTAGTGTAAATACATATTTTATTGTCCGATTAACTCTATATTTAGTGTGCCTCATATTCAGTTTTTGGACTGAGCCAATTAAAATAATGCCCCTTTTTAAAGTAAATGAAAGAATTATAATGACGTTTATTTAGTAGGGAATTATTAATATCAATTGAATGAAACACTTGTGAAAGTGAGACTTAGTGAGAAATAGGATAATCTTGTGATAAATCTGAGCATCTGCTTACAATCTGGATAATGTGCTGTATTCAGTGCCAGGTTTCAAGATGGAGCACTTATACACTCTATTGATATGGATGGTGAGTGAGCCTACACATTAATTTTCCTATTTTTCACAATTACTGTGCAATCGGTTTTTCAAAATAGACTTTATTCAACAGTTTATGGAGCCCATATTCAACTATATTTGCGGAGTTGTATGGTGTGGGGGGGGGGGGTAGTGTCCTCCTCAAATTTCTCAGTCAAAGCCGCCACTGTTTACGGGTCAAGTGTTTCTCCTCTTCATTGTTATTCAAGTTGAATAAAGTGGAATTCGTAAGAAATGTATATTGCAACCTTAGAGTCCAACTTCATTCACTGAATTGAACAAACTAGATCAGTCAGTCTGCTGCAAAGGCGAAGACAAGTTGCTTTGTTCTATTGTTGGAAATGCCTATAGGGAGCATAGATACGTGTATTTAGAATCTTTTCAAAATCTCACCAAATATGTCTAGTCAGATGATTCTTTCACAGAAAATAAATTAAATTTATTCTCTACATTTCATACGCTGAATGTATATGAAAATTATTGAAGACAAAAATGTTTCTCGATACATAACTTTACAATGTCATGAAAATTTTGATTTGTAAATTTTCTGTATTAATTGTCTTGTGATCGGAAAATCTTTTATTGAAATGGGTTTCAATCGATGGTTATGGCATTCTCGAACTGTTTTTATTATATTACCACAGTTTCATCGCTTTCTAATGAATGGTTCGACAGTAGCTATGTTGGGAATGAAATGTGAACACATTTTTTGAATGAAGTCTGGTTTTTATTAAATTCCAAATATCTTTGTAATGAGTAGGTTCTCATTGAAAGTGCAAAGGACAAAAATGATACACATCTGTTAGTTTAATAGAAAAAACTTTGTTCCAAAACAATATTCGAACTCTTTGGAAAATGGTCAAATGTTTTCAGCGCGGGTAGTGTCGTACTCTCCTGGCCCTTTGCCGGCGGGCACAGCTATGTGGCAATTACTGTATTTCAGTCAGAAAGAATTTATACTCTTCCTTTCCTTATTTCTTTCAATTTTTTATTTTCAATTTATTTAAGACACTAAAAACATATACAAAAAATAAAAAACACAAGCAAAAATAAATATAACAAACAGAAACTTCAACTTCAATATTTTGTATTTTATTTCTCCTCTTTTTTCTATTATCTTCTACTACCACTGGTGCAAACTTCTACCTGCGATTGGATTAGCCTACCAGGTTTATAGCAAAAGTACCATAATTCTGCATTACTATTAGACTTTTGTACTCATCTTTCAATATTCTTAAGACACAATTGATTAAATTCCAGTGAATAATTAGATGATGAGACTATTTGTTTTTTCGATTGATGAAGCCCTCATAGGTATGAGACCTGTGCGAGCATAATGAGTTGGACATGACTGATGAGTTGGGCTGCAGTTTCAGGTGGGTTCCGAACCAGCGGGGAATGATTTTACAACATCGATAATTTTTTCTGGCCAAACCAAAACGGTCACCCTTCCGGAGCACAGGCGCTAGTATTTATCTTATCTGATCGAACAGATCTGACATGGCACAGTTCGTGGCTAATCACATCCCAAAAATATCATCGTGGACTGTATTGAAAATTATCAATAGGCTATTTAGAGTACAAATTGATATTTTTGTCCTTGTAGGATAATGCTTTTGAATATAGATCAAGAGGACTAACGGATTATTTTATATGAAAATTATGTATCACAATCATTAAGCTGAACAATTTAGAATGTGATTGCAATGACTGAGGCGGCTTAAACATTTGGAACAAACAGAAAAGAAAGGCAAATTATAATACACTGTCAATTTAAAAGAAGCTTTAACGATCACATAAATATCTATATTCTATAATAATTATCAATTGTTGCGAGTGATGATGAAAAAATGTCAAAAAATAGATTCCATTTCAGAAAATACTCATTCAAAAAATTTTGAATGTTGTTTTCGTTATTATAAATAAATCTTGTAAGTATAAATCTTAGAAATAAATGCAATTATGAAAGTATTGATCAAGCTCAACTTTCGGCACTACTGATGGAAGAAACATGGCACTCCATTTACTTTAAGAATAATGCTGAAAGTGCACTGGATGAGTTTGAGGCAATAGTTGAGAAACATAAAGAGAAATGTGAAAGAGTCTACAGATTTCCACAAAATAAAAGAAGAATCAAGCCATGGATTACAAATGGAATTGTAACATTAATAAGGAAGAGGAATAAATTACACATGCAGAGTTGAAATAATGTAGCAAATGCTCAACCTGGTACATATCATAATTTATTAACTACAGTGATAGAAAAAGCAAAAGAAATCAATATTTCTCAGACAGGCGACTTGAAAGATTGAGAGCAAACATGGAGTGTGATAAAAGAAAGAACCGAAGTACAGCGACCAAAAACACAAATCAAACAAATAAATGTGCAAGGAAGAGAATTGAAATTAAGAGAAAATTATTTCGACATTGCTAACTTTATCAGCAGGTTCTTCAAGGATATTGAATCTCAGTTGGCACAAGACATTTTAAATAAGAATCAGCATAACAGAGTCGAACCATTGATGATAGTTTGTCAGTCATTATACCTTACTCCTGTGAAGGAAGAGGAAATGATCAGGATAATAAACAGTTTCAAAGCAGATAGTGCATTTTTTCAGGATGATGAAGGATGAAGCCCACATGCGTGGATAATGAATTGGATGGTCAATCTCGTTCATCATTCAAAGAAAAACTTTAAATTCATTCGTGACACATTTTTTATTCAAAACTTGAGTTCATGTGAAAGAGACTTTCATCTTTCAAGAGACTCTTTCTGCACATATCGAAGTACAAGATATCACAAAATGAAAAACATTAATTACTGTACCACAGTCCACATCGTCAGGGGAAATTAGATTCCGTTGATAATTATTTGTCAGATGGATATTACCAGGGCTGGAAAAAGAGGTGAGTGAAGAACATATTGAAGCGTATATAAAGGCAGTAAAAGTTGATCATTTTCTAGTGAGTGGTAGCTGAGAAGGGTGCAGAGAGGTGGGACAGAGACAGTAGACTTTTTCATTTGAGTGAGAGAGAGCGAACGATAGAAATGAGTGGTGCAGGAGTGGTGCAAGAGTTTAGTACCAGCCGACAAAGCAGTTTGGATGGCGTTTCATTACTGGTGACGGTGAATGGGTTTTAATACAGCCGTACCCGCAGAGAGGGCACGTTTCTTGCAACCGATTTAACTTCGGACATCCGCGAGACAATGTGGAAATGAGTGAACTTTTATTTTTGCCCAGCTGGGCTGATGGTGGCCGCTCTAAGCTCTGTGCTTAGCTGGCTGAGCTTAGCTGAGCTAGAGAGTGCGCGGCAAACTTCACAGGCGACGAAACAACGGAAGCTATCCGCTAATCAAACCGAACAGCCACAGCATTCGTTGCTTCATCATTTCAAATGTCTTCAATGAACTGCGAGTAATAGTTTTGCAACGACTGAAAAGTTCCTGGCCAATGAAATGCTTGACTGTATTGATCAGTTTGAAGTCTGTTTCAAAGAAGTACAGAAGGCACTTGGAGAAGTTTCAACAATCGATATAGACCGAGGAGTCTGTCTTTCAAAAGTCTTATTTCACAGCAGGGGCTTCAAATTGGATTCCTTCAACATTGCATGTTGTAATGTCGAAATAGAACAAAATATAGTACAAAGATTTGTATACAGTATAACTTATATTGTTTTTGCGCCTGAATTCATTATTGTACTGTTATAACTGATTTCATTATTTTCGCTCAATGATGAAGGCTACACTTATTTACCAGTCTACAAAATATACATACTTGTAGATGGACTGACCTGCGATTTTTGGCTGGAATAGTGAATTAATCCATTTGGTCGTTGTGTTCCATACCAAGCGCTACAGTACTACTACTTTACTACACTATCATAGAAAAACCTTATCAAGTATATAAATATTTCAACTCCAAGATTCATATCCAATAATCTCATTACTGATTTTTTGAGAGATACACTTCTTGTCCTTTCCAGTTTCCACCACTGGTTTCGTACATCAAATTGAAGTATCGGTACATAAACTTTAGCCGAGACTATCTTCATTTTGGTGCTTGTCTTGTCTTATCTTCAATGTACCATACATTAAAGCATTATATTATGTTGGCTTATTTGTGAGTTTGAATGAATTTTTGGGTCATGGAAGTACGCAGTATACATTAAAATACATTCTTTCGTGAATCAACGGTATTCAGCAGTAGTATAAACAACGGCGTTAATAATTGTGCAGGGGAGATAGAAGTCTGATAATTTTTTCAGAAACAGTTGAGGAATTGAGAGTTGACTCTGTAAAATACTCTTCAATATTCGTGAAATGTTCTCAGTCACAAAAAATAGAGTTTTGGGATAGTCTGTTTTCTTAGCCATTACAATTATTTTCCTTCTTGGATTTCTTGTTCCATAACGATCTGCGTTTTTGATATTAACTTTTTTTTGTAAATTTAACGAATGGCCGAATGTGATTACATTTATTAAATAAATCTGACTGCAAGTCGTTAAATTTACAATAAAAAGTTAATTATTTTCCCTTTCAATAATGAGGAAAAAAGATGAAAATGATTAATAATAATACGATATAAGATCTGATTAACTTTAAAACTTTACAATCTTCATTTTACGTCTACCTCATTTTCCTTGCATTACTTATAATGTGTCTCAGAAATATCTGAAATAACTCTTATATTAGGCGATGCTCCCTAAACTGGAGTTGTCAGTTGCTAAACTGATACAGAATCTCATTAGTGTATTCTCAACATTCAAATCAACTTGATAAGACAGTAGTCACCAGCCTAAAATCTATTTTATGATTGTATCCCACGAACGAATCGAGATTGAAACTTCCATTTATTCGTGAATCTGGGAATAGAACGAATTGCATAATTCCGTGTGTCCTAAAATATCTCCTAAAATTGCGGCCAAATAAAATTTGCTAGTCATACGAAGCTAAAAAAAGTGTTAAATAGACTCAAATGAATTGTGTAGCTTTATTATTGTGCTTTATTCAATAAAAAAGTGAAAAGAATAGAGCGTATTGGCTGTTGTTTTTAACTATCATTGTATTGAATAAAAATGATACAAATAATACTTGTTGATACTTGGCTCACTCATTGATTAGAGCCAATTGATTAAAAAAGTGCAGTGTAGTTTTTACAGAACATGATTGTCATATCTCAACAAAACAATTAAATTAATCGTAAGTTTATTCCTGAAATACAAGTTTTTACTACACAATAATGTCATAAGCTCCAGGTCTTGTGGTTTGTGATTCAAGGTCTATTTATTGATAGTAGACTATGAAAATGAGATACGAGATACGATCGTACGTCCTTTTTTTGAGCTGCAGCACTACAGAACTTTTTCAAACAGAATTCTTTCATGTTTGAATTGCTGTTTCTCAATGCAAAGACCTATAATGCGATTTCCCTTATCAAACTGATCTAGGGCATTTCAAAGATAGAAACAGGAAGTAGCAATCGTAAAGTTAGACTAGAGCGTTGTTAAAAGACTTCTAGAATGTTTCTATGATTGTGTGTTCAAGAATAGCAATCGAGATAATTTTTCAAATGTAACTTTAGCTGGAGAGATATTTTTTGTGAAATAGTTGATCTTTGGATGAATCATTCTGTTTGAACATTATTTATTGGAAGTGGATGATTCTCACATGAATTTCAAGCCTAATGTGGGAACAAATGAAATAATAATAGTAATAACATAGTGGTTAGCACACGTGACTACTACATTGCTTGGGTTTAATTCCCGAAAGGAGATTGGCATTTTTATTCACCAACTCATCACCTAGGCACAAGCCTCGGGCTTATATGGAAGTCATCCGCTTAAAAATTGTGTTCTTCCGGACAGCATGTTTGAGTGAAAATAATAATTAGACTCTCAAATATGATTGGACATTTTACCAGATTAAATAATTAATGCAGCAAAGTTGACAAGTTCCAGAATTATTCATCAGCATCCAATCTTTATTTTCACATTATGATTGGTCGAACATCTGAATTCCTTGAAACTAGTTTTTACAACCAGAAATATTTTTTATTCACTGAATAACATTTTTTAAAGGGAAGTGGTAATCTAATATGATATTTGTTTTCTATTGTATTCATCCTTTGGTGTTGACAGTGGAAGCATATTATAACCATAAATCTGTCAGACCACTAATAAATCTCTTTTGTGCGATACCAGATGTGCTTGGCCGCTTCTATCTGGAATCAGCCTGCTTTATCAAAATTGGAAATCACCTTTCTGGGAGAGCATAACAATCGCCAGTTGATTGCTTTAAAATATTCCACAGACCGATTGCGAATATTCTCCCTTGCTGAAACAGCGTGGTCTCAATATGAATAGATTCCAACAACGTGGTAGGTGGCTAAGGGTACGGGCACAAAAAACAGAATAGCCTATAATAAGTTTAAACTTCTCAGTTTTTCCAAATATATTTATCAACTTCTTGTTTATATCCATTCTTTTGAAAGATGACTTCAATTTTTTTTTTTTGGTTCGCACCTGCTTATTCTATATTGGAAGAATAAGGTTAAATAAATAGATAAAGTGGATTTTCCTGATTGATCAATTTATTATATATTACATATACATACAAGCTATTTTCCTTAAATTATATTTTTATTCAAACGATCTATACAATTGATAGTATTCTAAAAGGCCATAGGACAGAACACTTTCCAAACTAAAAATAAATACAGTACCTAGTAGATAAGATAATACAATATTCACATGATCGGTAGGTTGGTGATTAATCATTAATTTACCTGATAAATTAACTGTATTTCAAGAAATCTTCAATCAGTTAAAAAAACTGTAGTAATTCTGAGAAGATAATTCGTAGCATAATGATTAAGAATAACAAGAGAACACTTCACATCACAAAAATCTAAAAAAAAATTTAAGAAGAGGAATTGGAGGCATATTAACAAACAATCAACCTTTAAACTCATTAATTAAGTGATAAGAGCTAACCAGTTTGATAAGTTAAAAAAAATTAATTATTGCTTTCCTAGTTGATTTAAATATTTTTCAACAGTCTCAATTCACAACATATTTATAGAAACTATCACAACATGTATTATTTATTAATCCATTAGTACTCCTTGAATTTAAAATAAACTACTCATTATAGTAACTGTGCAATATAATCTAGAACCTTGGACTTTTAACTATTTACAACTTTTAAGACTATTCGAAAAAATATCACAACACGAAAAGCAAAATTTTCAAATCGATTTTAACAACTACTATTTACAGTACAGTAATTGGAAAAGCAAAACATTATCAATTCCAAAAACATGCTAATGTAGGCCACTTTTAAGGCAGAAATGTTTCAGTATAGGCTATTTATTTTAATGCTGTTTCATACAGTAACTAGTAACTACTTTCCTATGGCTGAGCATTGGAGTTATTGAAAGTTTTGGTCAGTTTTTATTTTATTTATCTAATTTTTTAATTCTCTCAACTTCTTGATATTTTTCACATAAAACCTCATATTTTATAATCCTATTTAAGCTCTCGTAACAACGATATGTAATACTATAAGGCATTCCTGTAGGCCTTAATGTAGGCTAATTTGAGAAAATTTGTACAAGCTTATTGGTGTAATACTTGATTTGCACGATTCTAATATCCATTTCTATAATAAAGTTTTCATAAAAATATCAACGCTTCTATAGATTCTCTCATTACTTGCATACATGTTTTTGCTTGAAAGAAAAAGTACTTTGCATTGAATTGCATAAATTAAAACATGATATTAATTACATAATAATATGTTGAAGTGTGATATTACAGGCATTGAAAATTCCTCTTTTCATATAAAATATTCAATGACAATTCTACCATACATTATGCTATTATTTTTATGATAGAGTTAGTGTATGAAGTATTTCCAGCAACATCAATTAATAATGAGCACTAGTAGCAAAAACTCCAATCACACAAAATCCAGGCTCCTTTCACTGAGCAGCATCTATTTGAATAATAATTATTTATTTGAATTAACGAGGTTATTCGAAAAATGTTTGAATTCAACTCATTGTTTACAATTCAATGTAAATACTTTGCTGCAAGTCGTTAAATTCACATAAAAAGTTAATAGTAAATACGTTTTTAAGTAATAATGTAGTACATTTTGAGCGTTGAATATTGACGAGTTAAAAAGCCGTTTTCAGATTCATTCTTTATTTTTATATACTGACATAATATTGAGCATTGGAGTTATTGAAAGTTTTGTTTAGTTTTTATTTTATTTATCTAATTTTATTATAGCTTATAGGCTGTGTATGCCTGTAGGCTAGAGGCCTGCCTACTCATTCTTGAATTACATATCATGATTATGAAAAAATATTTTGTCTTGGATGAGTTCGATTTCGTCATTTACAAGCCGCAAATATCAGCTCTGAAGAGCACTTAATGAACACTACCAAAAGAGTACTTCTGAACGTAGACTATCAGTAGGTTTATTGAATTGCTCCGTCTTGTAAGTAAGCCAATAGTCATCATTTCATTTGCACCCAGAATTGTATAAATATGCACTTGACACTAGTATTAAAATTTATAATTCATTCTTCTTTGACAACATTTTTCATAAAAATAGTTTTTCTAGTTAACTTTCAAAACCAAAAACTCAAAAGTTGAGTACATTACAAGCGTTGAATATGAACGAATTACAAAATCGTTTTGAAATTTATCAGACATTGAACTCTTTTTACCCAGTGTTCAACACTTCTTCTAAATAAGATCAGATCATTTTTTCAATTTGTATCAAGATCTTGTATAATTATTTTAAAATTCTGATTCAGGAAATTTTGAATGATTAACTGAGATATTACAATCAATCCGACAAGCAATCTAATAAATATGATTTGCAGGATATTGTCAGTGAACTCTTCCACAGATTCCGGCTTCCATTCCACTCAGTTGGCCGAAGTAAGGGTACCCAGATTTCGCCTCGGATGGTGAATGAGGAGTTAGATTACTTGGAGGACCGTAAACCTGCCCAGCTCCACTTGAGAATAAACTGTAAGAAAGCAAAACAGAATAATATAATCAGCTGAGATCTTTCTAGACAAAAAAGTGATGGTAGTTACCATACTCCTCGCCGCCACAAAATTAAAAGGGTCAAAAAATTGCGGTTCAGCAAAAAAAAACAACAACTGACTGTGGTAGCGAAACATAGGCTACTCTAGCGTCAGACTTGTAGGCTAGGCAACACGGTACGAGTAGTTATGTCAATTTCATTGAGGTTGGTGATTTTCTATTGCTGTTGACATGGACCCATAACTGGCAACACCGCAATTTTTCAGAACCTCCTAATTTGGTGGCATGAACTATAGTTATGACAACGTCACAATTTGCGATACCTTATTAATAATAAGAACAATAGAGAAGAAGTATACAAACTGGAAGGTAGCAGTTTTGAACTTGAGTCTATTGCGCCTTCACATTCGTTGTAAATTTGTCACAATAAATACATAAATACACATTACAAATAGGAGAAGAAGAGTTTAACAAGTCAAAAATGAGGTAACTGTTTGTGATAGTGATATTGCTTTTAATTTCAAATAAGGGAAGGAAAAAAGTAAAGTGCTTAATTTTATGTCTAATTTTTAAACTTCCTCACCACATAGGAAAAGTGGTAACTTCGCCTAGATATCAGACTAATTGATAATAACAATCCAATTGATGCTTTCAATAATCTAGTAGTTTCCCGCCAAGGAGGGGTACAATTAGATTGACTCCTTAATATTAGCCTATATTGAATGTCTGGCATCTTGAATGTGACTGGCTTTGAGCTCCAGACAAAGTTTAAGCATAAAAACAATTAATATCTCACAGGAATACCCAATGAAACGGCCTTCCAAATGCCTCCCAAAATCTAATTCCTGCGCATATATTATTTGATCATCAATTTTATTTTTTAAGGTTAAGATTGTGAGGTAGAGAAGACTTTACAATCTTAACTCTGCCTAATAAAGAGTTCTTTCCATTTAATTCCATTGATTTTTTCTTCATGTCTTTAATACTGTACGAGTATCACGAAGATTAGAAAATAAACCAGATCAATTCAACAAAGACATCACTGCTTTTTTCGAGTGTAGAATTCATGAATAAATAATAAAGAAATAACTCATGAAATGCTATCAAAATGCTTTGATAGCATATCATGTTGATTATAGAGCCTGAAATCAGCATGAAATCTTCGAACTCAAGCGTAACAATTGTATTGTTTGATACTAGGCGCCATCGGTTATAATTTGCGTATGCAAAATGTTTCGAGTATAATCGTTATGAACGTTTTAACGTTATAAACGTTATGAGTTAATATAGTAAGTTAAGAATGAGAGTCAAAACTGTGCTTGAAGCATGGATTGAAAATGGGAGAAGAGCATACGAAGACGTATGAGAACTACCGATTGTGATAGTTAAATTACTTTGAGTTAGATAGAAGGATAGGAAAGATTTCTTTTGGAAATAGGGAAGACCGTTGAATTTTTAAGTTTAGTTTTTAAACTTTCCCACTAAATAAGGAAGGGTCCAAGACTAGATCTAGTGGAAGGCTGCCGAAAGGTGAGGTCCATTATGATTCATGAGTGTAAACTTCAACCGCTATTAACAAATGGAAATCAAGCCACACATACACGTCGTGTTTAATAACAGCGATATGTTAGCGACAGGTTTGAATATAGACAGCTCTTAAACTACGACCTCGCTAAATGTTTTTCCATCTCTTCTTTTCTCATCTCGTCTCCTTACTTCTCTTTCTCTCTTCATCTTTTTCTCCTTTCTCAGCCTGGGTGGCGTGATGTCGATATTTGAATAAGTAGTTGGGAAGCCGTTGGCTGTGGCCTATGTAGTATGCAGCCCGACCAACGATATTCACTGGTCAGTTGCTTGAGTAATGACAGTCTTACACCATTAATACTGCGGGAACGAAAACCCAATATGTTAGGCTTACAATTCACCTTACACTGCATAGGTCATTCATTGGCATCGGCATATTGATTCCATTATACTGTATTAATATTTTTAATTTTTCACAGAATCAATTATTAGGCTCAATCAAAAATAGATGGTAGCTTTTTACTTAGGTCTCTGTTTGTTATGTTTGTTGCTATTCGCTATGGAGTGTGGCCCTAATTTCTCATACCTCCAGTGTTTACAAGCATTGATTCGATCAGCTTCTGAGAGATAAGAAAATATTTCGTACAACAATACACTAGGCAAATTGTTCCAATACACTAATTCAGCATCCATCTTCTGCCATTCAAGCTCAACAACTCAACAAAATAACACGGACAGAGTAAATTCAGAACAACAGCAGAATAGGAACAGCTCTCACCTGATTTCACTTGTCAAACTGACACACTTGACACTTGAACAAGGTAGTAAGCAAGGTAGTAAACAAGATATGATAGATGATAGCATCTGTCCTCATCACTTATCTTTGAAATGGGTTTACTGTGATAGACTATGTTTGAGTAAATTAGGATCTTTAAACTTGTAGTTCATGAGTTTTTCTGAAATCAACATTTTCCCAATTCTACATGAGCATCGGCATATTGATTCTATTATACTGTATTAATATTTTTAATTTTTCACAGAATCAATTATTAGGTCCAATCAAAAATAGTTGCCATCTACATCTATTGCGCTAGTTTCTCATGATGGTGATGGTAGCTTTTTACTGAGGTCTCTGTTTGTTATGATTGTTGCTGTTCGCTATAGAGTGTGGCCCTAATTTCTCACTCAAGATATGATAGATGATAGCAGTGATCTGTCCCTATCACTTGTCTTTGAAATGGGTTTGCTATGGTAGACTATGTTTGAGTGAATTAAGATCTTAAAACTTGTAGTTCATGATTTTCTAAATCTCATGATAGCAGTGATCTCTCCCTACCACTTGTCTTTGAAATGGGTTTGCTATGGTAGACTATGTTTGTGTGAATTAAGATCTTAAAACTTGCAGTTCATGAGATTTTCTGAAATCATCATTTTCCCAATTCTACATGAATAGTTTTGCATTGAACCTATTCATACAATTACTATTACTTTTTATAGAAAATTCTATAATAAAATGGCAACTCAAGTAATAGCATCCAACTCATTGATGTGATTTACCATCGTATCCATTATTGCCCCCCCCCCCCCCCCAGTACCGGTAAGTGCTACCATATGCTTACATTACTTCGAAAATTACAGAAGAAATCTTATCAATATTTTTTGACAGGATGTGATTGATGTCTACGATTGACTAAGGATTTGTGTGAAAACCTCCCAATAATACAGTGAGCAGGATCAGAAAAAGTACATACTTTTATTACTAAATTCATTATCCTACTACTTGAAATTCTTAGATTATGATGAATGAATAAGCTCAACATAATCTCTACTCTTATGGAAGAACAATCAATGACATCACAGCCGCAGGTTCCGCTACAGAATTACGCCAAGAATTAATAATATTAATGGAGCGCGCGTTGTGTTGTTTTTATGCGAGCGACTTCCGTTGCCGCTTTGGGCTTTGGCACCGTCTCCATTCATTCATTCATTAAAGCGAAGCTCCTGCACTTATGCTTTATTTACGTGACGCAAACTGGCAGTAATTATACTATCAGCGTAGGTACATAAATGGAGCCGGCTGAGACAATTATGTTGTACGGCCGCGGTGCTGGAGAGTGTTGCTGCTTCTTTTTCTTTCTATTAGGGGTAATAAGAATGGAAATCTGTTTGTTTAGGCGAGCGTTGCGGGTGGCAAATTGCCATTTGGATTAACTCCTGGTCTCTTGTTTCATGATAGTTGCTTCTCGCGCGCTCATCTGTTTGTTTTAGTGGGAATAAAATGTTCAGGGGAACAATTGGAGAGAAAGACGAAGAGGTATTTCACGTTTGTAGGCGTCTGTCGGTGTCGGTGATGACTGCTTGACGCTTCGAGAACAGCATAGTGATGTACTACAGATGAAAGAGCGTTAGAAACGACAGATCAGGCGGTCCTCATGCGTTTGACCAGGCGAGAAGAAGAGAAAGAGCTGAGATAAAGACAGAAGAAAGCCCCCACACAGAGCTACTCTCGGTAGCCGCCCGATTACACAGAGGTAAAAGCTGACAGTGGCCCCAACCCCCCGGCCACTCTCTTGCTAATGAAATGCTGCCAGTAAAAAAAGGTTTCGGATGCTGATGGGATGGGAGGAATGCCATCGGGAGATATCCTTCTCTCATCTGCAGCTCCTCCCTCATCACACCTTCTCTCCTCCATCCTTGCTCCGTTCTCTTCATTTTAATTCGTGTCATTGTCTGCCCGAGCAACTAAAGAAACAATAGAGACAGCTAATACGTAGAAGCGAGACGGCGTAATGGTGCAAGGGAATCCCGCCCTGACAGATGATGTTGTTCCCTGTAGATGTTCTACTCGAAAGAGGATTGTAGATGCTGGGATTACAGTTTGGACTTCCTTTTTCCACGCACACAGACAGTGTCTCAGCTACCGTTTCGTTTCGATTAATTATTGACAAGCCATTCCGATGTTCTATCAGATAGACATCACTGCTACCGACTATGGGAAACGTGTAATCGTTACGAACCCGACTTCTTGCAATGATTGTGGGACCGCCTGCTGAATATTCTCACTTGCTGGCTGCAGAGAATTCTATTTTGTTTATTTGACTTGGAAGTGACTGTCTGTGCAGCTGATCTTGTCCAACCGATTGCATGCCATCTAACAGTGGGGAACAAACAGCTCAGTCGAGAATGTGACGGATTTATCTTGAAAAAATCATGACCCAAATGCGGAATTGAATATCCTGTTGTCATTTTTAAGTGTTTTTATGTTTTCATGAATCAAACGGACGAGAAGTCAAAAGTGTGGGTTCTAAAGATGCATTTAACATTACACTATCTAGTGGGGTTGTATATAGCTGAGTTAGATGTACGTTTATACTTTATATTTATACTATGTTTATATAATTCCAATTAATTCATTTGGAATGTCACCAAAGCACGCAGAGACTTTTTGTTTTGTTTGTTTCTTGTTTCAAAACATTTTACGAGAACATGATAGGCTACACATAAAAATACATTTTATATTTGAATGGCATATACAATTGCGAACTGTTGTTCTCATTTTCAGTTGAGTTCAAAATATTTTATTATGAAGTAATAATTATTACAAGAGTATTGTCTAGCAGATAGGGTTGAAAAGTAATCATTCCTATTTATTCATATACATGCAGCGGTGCATGCTTTTTAATTAACAGTAGGCCTTCTACTGTAAACAGGAGAAACTGGAAATATCAAACAGAACAATCACTTCCAGCTACCTGCCAGTAGCAGCTGATTTCCTATCTAATGATAATATCTCTGATTGTTTTACAAATGGATGAATCATGCATGAAATTACACTCAGCATCCATTAATTGTTTTACCGTTCGTGACTTGTTTCTTTAATGACCTGATCTGAAATTACGTTTTCATAACGAACGTTCAAATATCGGCTGTTGAATCGTGCGTGAATGCAACATGAGTCGACTAAGCTACCGGATTTCAACGCAACTCACAACTAATTTCGAGTAGACTACATACACAAATCGACACACATAGAGCTACACTATATTCTTCAATATCTCACTTAATTTTATTTCTCATTATAAAATTTTTTGATGCTTTATTACAAAAATTAATAGAAAGTTGAACTTTGGATGAAATTGGAAAAAAATAATACCCCGCTAGGTTTAATTGGATTGTAATTTATAAGATATGCTCTGAAATTATGATCTGTACTCAGTTGGTAGGTCACAAGAAACTTCCAAAATAAAATAACAATTTCTTCTCCAAGATTAGAGAGTAGGTAGAACCAACTTTAAGGAACATTTTAAAAAAGCAAGGATCTTATGTGATTACCTATACGTCATCATGAATCGTGTCTACCTAAACCATTTAGCATGAGTTTCTTTGATGAAATTTCAACGAGAGTTATAATTTTATACAAATTACAAGAATTTAAAGATCATTGAATGTTCTTATGGTAACGTTTAATAGTATTAAGAGGTATGTGACCGTAAAGTAGGATCTCCGTCTGCTCACCTTGTTAAAAACTTGGTCTACAGGACATATAATGTTATTATATTGATGAACTACATAGCATTACAGGAGAATAAAATTGAAACTATAGTCTTATACGATGAATTCATTATTAATTTGAATTAAAAAATATTCATCATTATTTACTTCTTCCTGCCTTATTGCATATGAATTAATAAAGACCGGAAAAGACAAATATGATGTGATCAATATTTCAGTATTTGAGTTATTATATCTGGTGGAAATCACGGAAAATTAATATCCACAAATTTAATAAAATATGCAAAACATTTGTATAGAATATAGATTAAATGCTTAGGCTTGGACATTCAAATCAAATAAAATCCATTGAAACAACGCTTCTGCTTTTTTTGTACGAGAATGGGACTATATTTATTAGATACACGCGGAAATGTTGTTTTGTTCTGCTAGAATAGACTAAAGCCGCGTCTCCACCAACCGAACATGTCTGCCGAACATTGTTGGCGAATACAAAAAACGGGCAAATAATAAACATATGGGTCACCGAACATGTTCGTGAGTTCAATTATTGAAATATTCGATCTGTGAGCGAACAGTGACGACCAACAACAGGTTCCCGCCACTAAACCCACCACACCGATCATAATGTTCGAGAAGGCGACCACACAAAACCAACTCCAAAAAATGTTCGGCGACATCAGCTGATTCCAGCGAACACTGTTCGCCGAGCATGTTCGGTTGGTGGAGACGCGGCTTTTAACATCTTTAATGCTTGTTTGAAAGTATAAAAGATAACTGATTCATTTTGATGGAGGACCAGCTTCACAGAGTTTTGGACAGGTACATTATACGATGAAAAAAAAATATTTTTTATCATGAGTTTTAAAATCAATAAATGACTATCTTGTTTTGGTAGCGAATGATGGTGATTCAGGAAAATCACCGAAACACTCAACAATTTGATGCGAAAATCATGTCTTACCTGTAATTATCGGGCCAAGGAAGTTCAGGAGCGTGTGGTTTACTGTTGGGAGGAGGCTGATGGTGGCGGGTCCAAGGGGTGGCCTGTGCACACTGCTGGCCCTGGTAGTACTGCGCTTCGCTGGCCGTGTTGCTCGGGCTGCCGTAGCCACCGAGTGTGTTGTAACCTTGTTGCCAGGCTGAACTGTGACCTGAAAGAAAAATAAATATTCTTATAGGCTAATTTGTTACGTGTTACAGATTTGACGTCTTGTAAATAATAATTAATATTTTCACGGGTTCTAACAGCAAAATAATGCCGAAAAACACTTAAAAGTAGCACACAAAACGATATTAATACAACTAACAGCAAACACTAAAAATAATAAGCGTATGGCTTTCATTGGTGGGGAGACCCTTACGGGTAGTTCCACCTTGCCGTTTGAGCAATGTTATGGGGAACATCGTGGACGTACTATTTTAGGTGGGTTACGAACCAACGGGTAAGTGATAATAAAGCTAACATCTAGTCATTGAAGCACGGTCACCCATCCAAGCGCAGTTTTGAGTGTTAATTAGCAGAAACTAATAGATAATTATCACTCAAGAATAGGCTACTAGAAAACAGACAACCCGTTCAATAACTTTCAACTAACAAAGGATATTCCAGTAACAAGATCAATCACTGTCTAAAACTAATTAATAACTGTCAATTTGCCGATCAATAACTCAATAATAAATGTCAAATAACTGTTCAATAACTTGATAATAAAAGTCTAATAAACTGTTCAATAATTCAATAATGAACTGAGCATTCACTGACATTACCAAAAGAAGTTTGATTATCACCAGTTACATTTTGCTCAGTACCTTAACTACTGACTGTCTTATTACAATAACTGCTACAGTAATCTTAGACTAATCATCAAAATGTACTGTACTGTTTATAGTTGCAATACACTTGTACGAAGTATGGGGAGAACACGATGTAGTACGATGATGCTAGTTATTAAATTGCCGGTTTTTTTACTGACTAATTATCATCAAGAAGCCCCATATTTATTCAAAAGCCTCTCTACTAGAACATTTCATTGCAATCACGATTATCTCTTCTGTTTACACAGCACCTTCCAAAACAGACTAGAATAAAATTGAGATTTACCTATGATGCATGAAAGTGAGCAGGAGCGAGTAGACAAAGAGAGAAGCAATTTTTTTCGATTTGTTTATTTCACGAACATTAGACTCTTGTGAAAATAGAACACTGCTATGTTTATCCAACTAAGTTATTCAAACTATCTTCTGCTCGATATATTCAATTTTACTAATAATATTCATCAAATATTGGTGGGAAAAATATTATCCTTAAAAAAATGAAGCAAGACCACTTCTTGTGAAAATGAACGCAAAAACGTGATAGGGGTTGCTGAGAGTTCTGCTAGGAGAAATACTACTGGATGAACGTTTGAAAATTTTCTACTGCTGCTGAATTGTCATCTTGTGGTATGTAAGACACTATTTTTTTCTTGTGAGAAAAAGCAGTAGTTTGCTACCAGGTAGTTTTCTACCAGGACCGTTGCTAGGCTAGGGCATCCGGGGACTGCCCCAGGCTCCCGAAGAGCCAAAACTTGCTATAAAAAGGGCTAAAGGTTTGAAAAAAGGGGGGCCCTGAATCTACTTTCTCCCCGAAGCACCTGAAGATCTATTTACGGGCCTGTTTACACACAGTAGATACTCAGTGAAATTGTTATTAAAGTTCAGGTGCTCCAATTGATGCGGCTGTAGTCTCATATTTATATTTATTTTTTTTTCAATGTATTTCTATTTATTACTGAACATTTTTGCATGTTCTCATCCCAAGAGTTATTTTTTGGAGATTACGTATTTGTCTTCAGACATCTATTTCTATTCACAAAGCTATGTAGATATTTTTAAATCACTCATAACTTTACATTGAAAATATCGCTTAGCTTAAAATGAAGCACGTTTTCATGTCTAGTAATATTTGATATCTTCGGAATAGAAGCTCGCGCTCAGTAACCTAAGAAATGGATTACAGAAATTTATGTTCCAAGTAGTTAAAAGAAGGATAAAATATCATACAATTTCAGTTGCAAATTTGAATACAAATTACTTTTGAAAAAACATATTATTCAATAGAGATTTATGAATAGAGGGTATGTTTTTTATGAGAGGACACCATGACTCTAAATCTCTAAATAGTTACATTTTTGTGTTAAGAGGGCAAGCATGGGATTCTCCTTGTACTCTCATAATTATGTACTCATGTAAAATTAACGTTGTAGATCAGGGGTTCTCAATATTTTTCAAGGACTGTACACCTTAATGAGAAATTAAAATTTAGCGTACCGCCTTGTTACCGCGAGGAGATGTTTGGGGGGGGGGGGGGTGACAGTTAAATTAAAAAACCTTTTTACATCAAAACACAATACATTTGGAAATATATTTGAAACCCATTAAAGAAAATTAATGAGAAGGATAAGCTTGCTTCTTAACATAGTTCCTCAATGCTAGGCTCGAGGTAAAACCTTGAATCATCCCCAACATTAACATTGTCTCTGAACTTCTACGAAATAGTTATACAAACCTATTGCACTTGTTGGTTCCTAGTAACTCGACCACAATGTATTCAATTTATTAGATTTCATTATTAAATAATAACCTTGCGTGATCACGAAACGGGAAAAAATGGTTTAATTTTTCATTAACTCGCCCCGCGTACCCCCTAAAAATTTTCGAGTACCCCCAAAGGGTACGCGTACCACAGTTTGAGAACCCCTGTTGTAGATAAACGTTGTAAACAAATACGGGCTACACCAAGTAGAAATTGCCTATTTTTTAGAAAATATAAAATATCTTTAATTTTAATATAATCTGAAATATGAAATAAATTTAATATTAAATAGTAAGAAGAGATTCCTCTCCTTCATAGCCTAAGGCCAATAAGGTAAGGTAAGGTAAGTTTACTAGCGTAAGCTTATGATCAATCCAATAGAAATTATAATCTATTCCATTGTAAATGAATGAAGGTTTATAGCAAGGAGAAAACAGACAATAGAATAAATCAAATCCTAAATAGTCTCAGAATACTGAAAATTCTTAAATGCCAACCTTGAAGCTCATGTGCCATAAATCTATTTATGACTGACAAAGTGACCACACCTTACACTATAAATTATTGGTTATCTAAGAAAATGTTGGCGACTCCAACGCTTCAATTCAATGTCATACATCTGGCACTCCAATCACATGACAAAGCAATAAATGATATATTTTTTTACAACAATCTCCAAAGACACTAGCCTGTGATTGAATTCATAAAAGAGGGAAGGCTCTAGAAACTTCTAGGCTCAAATAAATTCACTGAAGGCGATTTGATACTAAAGACTGCAAAGTGTTTGATATTTTAAGCAGACAATATGGAATAAAACCAAACGACTGAACAAGTTTTAATGATTTTTTCTTGCTGATTTAGCTGATGATGCCCTCATGAGTCTATGACGTGTGCGCTGATTATGAAGTGAATGACGATTCATTTGACTTTTGCATAGGCAATAAAGTGAATGATGTTGCTGAACTGTAGACCTACCGTTTTGGCTGGATTCCGAACCACCTGGTAAACAATGGTTGAATTATTGAGAGCCTTACAGTTGACCGGTAAATGGATTTTACCGGAACTCAAGGCGTCTGATTGGTCCATTCAAATTCATAGATGCTTAAATATTTGAATAGACCAATCAGACTCCTTAAGTTCCGGTAAAATTCCATTTACCGGTCAAATATACGGCACTCATGAATTCAACCATTGCTTGGTTGAATTGGGGGGGACGATGACGTCATCGGTGCACCAGAATGCATATAATATATGCTACTACCAGGTGGTTTGAAACTCACCCAAAATTATTGAAGGTTTACCATTAACTCATTAACAATATAATTGACTTTATTGCCTATGCACGAGTCAAATTGAATCGTCATTCACCTCATAATCATAATCTTTGCAGACATTTTGTAAGTGTTTTGTTGATTTTTTGGCAAGTTTGATTTTTAGTGTATAGCATAGGTATGTTTTTGTTATAATATAGTAGTTATGTTTGCAAATATTATTTTCTTGCTGTACTTTGGAATCATTTTGCTTTTCTTTAAATTTAAGTTTGAACAATTGTACTTTTTCTGCACAGAAATAAATTATTATTATTATAATCCACACACAAGTTAAAGACTCGTCAGGGCATTATCAGCTTAATCAGCAAGAGATACATCATTATAAAAAAGCAAACAACATCATGCTATAGCTTCCGATCACTCATCCACGCGCAGTCCCGAGATCTCGTTACTTTACGAGGACAATTTTCTTTTTTTTTGTTGTTTCATTTTTAGGTACTCGTTATCAAACCATCAAAGACAGTGGTTGAGTTCATGGGAGCTTTACCGGTAACCGGTTGCATCTGATTGATTAACAAATTTGAATAGGTTAAGCAGATGACACCGGTAACACTCAACTAATGCAATACAAATGTTACGACTTGAGAGTTTACATTAAGGAGCACTTGATCGACGTTTTGAGAGAGTGACCAGGTGGTGCACTGGTTGCAGCAGGATCAGGATGTGCACGAATCTGTGGCTGATGCCAATGTGTACACCCGCACCCTCCCCCACACCTACAACAAGTAATTTAATTTGAGCGTCCAGTGTGCCCGGTGCCCTTCCCCGGCGGCCAGGTCTCAGCCGTCCGATTATTACACGGTATTAGTACACTTAATAGGTGGCGAACTGGTCGTGTAGAGCGGTCTCTAATCCCTGGCGGAGATCGTTATCAGACGCAGCAGGGCTCGCTCGTGTGCAGTCGGCCTATGAACAGTCTCTATGAGCTGAACAGTCTTGCTACGTGAAGCCCACCGCCGCTCAAAGCCCCTTACGTGCGATACAGGGTCGCGATACATAATAACACGCCATTATGCCGTCTATGATCTCCTTTAGCGTGGGAATAATTACCCCCGTCCACGCCGGTGCACATCAAAGGAAATTTGGCAGCGTTCGTTCATTTTCATAACTGTTATTTTATTATAAATAGGTTAAAACATTCTCTGCCTCTTGCCGCCGCTTGCTACAGTGTAGAGGAAATAGTCTGAATGGTGTGGTGTGCATGTAAGAGGGAGATAGTAAGAGAGATAGTGATTGAGATTGGTATTGAAAGTTGAAAGTTGAAAATAGAAATTGGCAAAGAGGGGGTGAGAGATTGAAAAAGAGGGGAGGAACATGAGAGGGAGGTAGTGCGAGGAAGGTAGTGAGAGAGAGTTAGAGGGAGGGTGGAAGTGCGAAGAAAGGAGTGCGAGGAAGCTAGTGCAAGTGAGTTAGTGGGAGGAAGGTAGTGTGAGAGAGAGGAGCATAGAGAGAAAGAAAGAAGAGAGAGAGTGTTATAGAGAGATCATTGACGATCAACCACTTGTTCATTTATTGCCGGGAATTTGCTTAATTTCAACCACCTTCAAGTTATCACGACTGTGCCCAAGTAGGCTGCTTGCACGTCTCTCCAAAGTACGCTTCTCCAAATCAACAATTTCGTTTAAGAGCCTATTGGCTAATCCCCTGAAAGTTGGCAATTCCGTTTCTGGAGTTTGAATCTCGTGAAAAATAATCTAAACGTGTCATGACAGCTTTCTTTGTAGTGGCGAAGGTGATATTGTGGAAGGTATCCATAATGAATAAAAAGACAGCGTTGTATGAACTAGCTTGTAGAAAATTTATGGTAACAATATCTGCCGGACATGTACTAGTAGGTATTAGTAGGCATATTTATATTAAGTACTTGAATTTAGAAGAACTTGGACTTTGGTGAAGTTGGTAGAGTGTAGAGTGTATCAAATTGAAGTATCTGCATTCCTATAAGACGTTGAAATAGATAAAGAAGTCGTATTAATGGAAATAGTAAGAGAAATCGTTTTAATGAAAAGTATCGAAATAACAAATGAGACTTACAAAATTTCAAATCGCTCTTAAAATGAAGAAATTTTTTAGAGGTTCTTTGACTGTGACGCTTTTTATCATGTACTGTTTGTCAGTCTCCCTGGTGTAATTAACAGGGTTGAACAATGCAAATTTTGATTTTCTAAAATCATAACATCTAGAATTATAATAATTTTCCTACAGTGACCCGAAAAAGTGCCTATTTTTGCACTAACTGTAGCACGCAGAATAGTCTATTCCTGCACCAGTGCGGGAAAGTAAATTCCAGTGCGGGAAAGTACTTTTCCGCACTCCAGATTTGCAACCTAACAACACAAAATAGTGGGCATGTAATACGCAGGTTCCCTATTCTACATTCAAAAAAAGGTTGGCTACTCTGCTTCAGCTGCGAAATAGTTGTTGTAGTTGTTGTTGTTGTTGTTAAAATCGATTTGATTCGAAGATAGGTTATGTGAGGAATTTTTAAGTTATGTATGTCTTGTTTCGTTCTGTTTAAATTACTTTATACATTACTGTTGGAAAAATTTAATGTGTAATACGAGTGCAAAGTATTGTTTCTGCACTCGAGAAACTGTTTCTCTCGATGCAGAAAAACGCTGCTTTGCACTCTAGTTACACAAATAGCTATTACCATTCGAGCTCTTAGTTACAAGGCACATAATTTTTAATGATTGACACAGCTATGTTTACTTAAAGACCAATACGTCCACGGCACATGATCATTTTACTATATTCAAGCCATTAAGTTGTCACAAATGGAAAAGCAATTGCCAGCTCTCGGAAGGGTTCAGAGTTGCAATTCAAATCTTCGGCATTACCAACTACGGTTTTACATGACAAAAGAAAGCTCATAGTGTATGCAGATGCTGATAAGTAATGTATATGTTCTGTTCACTTCTTCATTTACAGCTGAATACGGAACTTAACTTTGTTAAGATCTTTTGTAAATTCTAGAGCTTGATTCTCGCCATTCAAGCGGCATCAAAGCAAAGACTTATATATTGTTATTCAAACCGTCTTTTTCAGTTGAGAAGTTTGTTGGCTCAAGTTTATATAGGCGTGAGTCTACCGAAAATCAGGCCCAATTATTCCTATTTAGATCCATATTATTCATTATGAAGTACGTTTAATGAAGTTTTATCTCTATATTTTCCATCGAGATCAGTAAGTTATTACGGGGGAGGAGAATCTACAGTCTTAATCAGAAGTAAATTACCGAATATACAACGCGTCTCGGTTTTGTTGAAGAAGGTTACACATGTAAAATTCATATTTATATTTTATTCTATTGAATTCATATTTATATTCTATTCTATTGAATTCATATTTCTCCACAAGCTCTTTAGGAGTAAGCTTTTTTCACTTCCGCCATGACGGCAAGTGGGTAAGTGAGATGTACGGCTGAAGCCATATAGGAATGAAATAGGAATTGAACGAATCAATGTAGAAGACATGGAAGTTTTATTAATAAAAATATTGATGAGAATATTGTTCAAAGTTAAATTATTAAGATCCTGAGTCACTCAAAATTAGTTATTTTGAATTATTTAAATATTGTTAAATATGTTTCTAATTGACAGTTTTAAAATTATCGGCGCCTGAAGAAATTTTCATGTGTGAAAGTGAGTTTCATTCACAAATCAAGGCAATTTAGCGTTTGCCTTGATTGAAAAAACTATGATTAAATCTTGGAGTTTTAACAGTTTTTCATAGATATCAGTTAAACAAGGTTAGGCATAAGAACCAATATACAGGGAAAGAAACTTTGAATGTTCGTATCGTGCTTTCGCATCTCAAACTCTGAAAACTCCAGAGAAACTACCAGCAATTGGTCGGAGCGAGTGCTGTCGCATTCCATATTCGACCTTCCTCTAACAATGTCAGCTTTACGATTTGCACTCGTAAGATTTAACATCTCTCTACCTAGGAGAAATTCTATTTGCTGAAATTACTTAGTGAAATATTACAATAGTAAAACCATGATCAGTTAGTGGTTGTTGAGATAATTCAGTCAAGGTGTCCTAGATTTCAAGGTGAGCTGTACAAATTTTAATAATGATTGTTGCCGAGTGGCCCACATTTCTTTGTAAACAACTTTGTCAAGATTGTAGCAAGCTATTGTTAATCGTGGATTGTAGATTTTGAGCTGAATATATTGCTCGAGTAATTTTTCGAACAACAAAATGTACATCGGTGTTTTAGGGTATTGCAGAGAAGAATATTTTAATCCATGGCAGTTTGAGTATTACTTAGTTTCTCCACTACCCACTTAATAGAGTTCCAATAATACAATATACAATAGTATATAAAAAAAATCTGGGATCTGCTATAAAAAACAATAAGCAATTATCCATGTAGCCTTCCGAGTCATTTATGTATATTGTATTAGCCTCTATACTAAAATATGTTTATTTATGATTTCAGACTCGTAGGTAAAGAACTCATTTTATATTTTTAATTATATTTCCTCGTAAAAAATTGATATTTTGCAATAATATTTATTTTTATTTATAATGCACGAGTCTGGAGACTTACGCGTGGATAATGAGGTGAATGATGTGAAACATTCATTGCTGAATGAGATTCGAACCCAAGGATGCAGGAAACGAAGCTAGCCAGAGCCTTATCTTATCACAGACAAGCGCTCCAACTAACTGTGCTACCAGAGCCGCCAAATGATCCAATGTAATTATATTCTCAGGTTTCGTTAGCCATAGTACATTAAATAATGATAATGAATAACACTCGAGGAAAGAGTTATAAATTATCAACAGGTTCAAGTTTCTCTGGTCCAGCTGGAGAACGATCTATTTTCCTATAACTGTTCCTAAGATTGCTAAAATAAGGAGATTTTATGTTACCAAATAAGCTAAAATTTTAAGGTTACTTTAATTAGGCTACTTTATAAATTTTCATAACTATTGCATTCTTGAAGTTCACATTATTGGATAGGATGTTAGCTTAAAAATATTGATACAGTTCGCATTATTATACGAGTATTAAACCGTAATTTGCAACCATCATTAAGCTACTAAGTTCAATATCTCCTTGGAAAACTATCGTATCTTTGTAGTTCAATCAACAAAGCAGAGTTCACAGTATTTAATAAATAATAAGCGTATGGCTTTTAATGGTGGGGAGACCCTTACGTGTAGTTCCACCTCGCCGTTTGTACCATGTTACGGGGAACATGGTGGACCTACTATTTTAGGTGGATTCCGAACCACCGGGTAAGTGATAATAAAGCTTGTAACATCAAGTCATTGAAGCACGGTCACCCATCCAAGCGCAGTCTCTTATTATTATTTAGTATTTAATAAAACCGTCTCTCGTATGCTGTGAAAAGATAAGAAAGTAGCCAGTCGAATCCTAATATAGAAAATGACGTAATACTCTCTCGTCTAAACATGGAATTTTGCGGTTTATTTCAAATGGGTTCCATTAGCATGTTTACGAGTCTGTTGCGAGTAGTAAATACTTCGGGTGATGATCAGAATGAGAAGAAGGCTTAATAATAAGAAAAGACAATTGTTGAGAGAGAGCAGAGCATTTAACCTACCTTTCACTATCCTGACCACCATCAAATTTCTCCTACAAATATGGTTTCCTACTAGGATCGACTTTCCTAGAAGGGAATAAATGCAGAAGGATCAATCCCCTCTGATCAGTCGCCTACCAACCGGGAATGAGTCATTCTAATAAGCAGTCTCCCCTTCTTTTCAATGACAATTGACAGAGTGCTGGAAGGAGGGCAGCGACATTGTTCCTGACCCCCTCGGATTTCTCATTGGCACACATTCGTTCATCACCCTCTTTTCCTTTCACATTTCATCTTCACCCTTCGCTTTCGTCGATGGGGCCACCCGGCCTGATCTCCCCATATCTATGTTAATGTGAAAAGTACACATTGAAAAGGGTCACCAGGAAACGTTCTTGGTGACATTGCTTGTCCCTTCCAACCCCAGTAAAGCTTCAACCTCCTACTTTCGCTCCCCCCCCCCCTTCCACTTAAACCAACGATGGTAAAATGCTGCACACGTTAACTCAATGGAATCCTCAAGCGTGTGCTGTGATGGAAAATGGCGGTCGTCTAAAGGCTACTAGCTACAAAGTTTAGTCAATTCTTCAAAACGCTACTAGAAATAACTGTACCTACTTACTTTGCTTGTACTTGAACTGCTAAGTGGTCGAGTTTTTTGGATAAACTGATTTGATCAAAACCTATTGGTAAGCCTGAATCAACTCTCACTAACAACACTTACCCTGGTACATTTACCAACTCACGATTCAGAGCAAAATAAAAGTTTGTTGTAATGTTTGAAGACTTCAAAGTCGCCAGCAAATAATAAGATTGTTCTTACTAGGCATATTCGAATAATGAGTTGTAAAAAAAAAAAAAAAAAAAAAAAAAAAAATAATTATAATATTGACAGACTCATATACCCCAACACATAGTTTTTTATAGTGGGGTTTCTAAAGGTGTATTACTGACATAGAATATACTGTATTTATGAAGTTTAACTAAATTTTTTGTAATTATTATATTATTGATTGAATAAATTTTGATCTAAAGGTGTATTACTGTTACAAGTGCGTGAGTACGAAATATTTCAGGCAATGTTCTTTGGAATAGGGTTTAACTGCTTTGAGAGTTTTTAATTTTTATTCAACAATTTCCAATCAGCTTTAATTTATTTAGTTTTGAGACGTACGGAATTATTTTCTGAGGAAAGAATTTACTTTGTCTGATTCAGGGAAAATATTTGAGAATAAAATTAGAATGCTGATGTGTAGTGTAATTGTCGTAATGTAGTGGTTGGAGCGCCTGACTGCCACTCCAGCGGTCACTGAGTTGACTCCTGTTCAGGCTGGCATATTCGTATTCTCGTATAATTATTATATTAATATGTCGTATAATTATATTATTTCATTTCAATTTTTCAAATACAAATATAAGTCTCATGTAGACATCATAGCATAACAAATTTAAGTTCCGAATTCCAATAATCTTTTAGTAATGTGAATTAGATAGTTGGGAATATAATTTTTGTGTTTTGCAATCAAGATGTCATTCTCTAGTTTTTTAAGTCATTCTTGAGCTTGATAATAAATTCAGAGCTTTGTATAGATTGAATGGATTTAGCTACAATAGTTTTCTCTTCTTTTATGACAAAGAAAATTATTTGGACAATAATTTAGGTTTTAATATAAATATTACATTGTTGAGTCTATTAGTGTTGTATTAGGTTTGAACAACGTTAATATAGTGTACCTATAATTATTGGATTTGATCGCTTGTTATTACCAATTTGCACGGAATCTCCTGAAACATGTGATTATTCAATTATACCTAAACTCCGCTGCATAACAATTAGGTCTACTCCCTTCAAACTCTTTGGAATAAGCATTTACTCATTCAATCAAGAACTTTTTCTGATAAACCGACTTGCTTTTCTCATCGTACATTATTTTTTACTGTGTTACTTGTAGACTGTGGATCTTTTCGTACACCCAATGTTATCGTCAATGTTCAACAATGTTTACTATATTGTCTATAATACAGTGCTCTAAAATCTCTACGATATAAATTGAACTCTACATTGGAAATATGAATGTTTGATTGATTTTAAATTTCTAATAGTACTCATTTCCGCCGCCACAAATTATTATTAACTTGGTTCAGCCGACAAAGTAGAACTACCCGTAAGGGTCTCCCCACCAATAAAATTCATATGCATATTATTTTATTGTAGTAACAAAAATATGTCACAAGCTACAGGACTCACCGATTCATAATGCTTTCTTCTAAGTTGCCGATTTGTTATTCATCTTCAAACCAGAAAAAATTTCGTGGAAAAATAAACCTTCTATTGGACAATCTTGTATTCCCTTGACAGCAGATGGGACTCCTATGAATAGATTCACTTTAGAATTCGGGCAAATGAGACTATAGCAGAAGAAGCCCGAATAGTGATCCAAAATCAGCCTGAGGCTTCAGAATATTCCCGTTCCGATAGTAGATTAAATTTAATTTATTCACATAATTTTGAAATAACGGCATGTTATAAAATATTATTGCGTAACCACATTATTCCAAATAGACCAACTGCTCCATTACAATTATGTTGAGAGTTCGATAGATAAACACTTTGATAAAAACAATTATCATTAAGATATGTTATTATTATTACGTTAATCATCCACAAAAGCAAGTAATTCCTTTGTAATGTGGCACATATTACAAGACAAAGTTTTAGCGGGTACATGAGCTTTTATAAGGTTTTTAATTTGACATAATTATCATCATGTTCAGGTGCATCGTGCAAGGCATAATAATAAACTGGCTCTGGCATTAGGAGTCGCTAGTTGCTAGTGAATATACATTTTAGTACATGTCCGACACACAGACATCCTGACACATGTTTAATCAATCATTGACCCATTAACGCACAAATTACAGAACTCGTTGACTAACACCAAAGACAATATAATGTACATTATTGTACATTGACAATATAATGTACATTAATGTACATTGTCTTTGCTAACACTAATGTTTTCTTGAAACAACTCAAAATTCTTATATAGTGAATATTAATTTCGATTAGACTACAGATTGAATTTGAATCGTCATAGCATGCATAATATATTTATTGTGTTCTACTCACTTTGCGTGTTGAAATTGGCGCTGGGATCATACTGAGTGTGGGCTGGGAAAGCGCCTTGAAGGGACATCGAGTTGAAGGCGTTGAGTGTTTGCTGACTGTTTAGCTGTTTTCGAAGTCTTGCTCTCCTATTGCTGAACCAAACTTGTACTCTCGCTTCTGTCAATTTCGTCCTAGCAACACAATGAAAAAAAAAACTTTAAGGAAAATTTCAGGAATAGAAGCTATAAAAAACAAGAATTCAAAGCCTGACAATCAAGTAGGCTATACTCTGTGATCTGTTGAATTCATCTTTGTGAGTTTTTTTCGATAACGACTACGAAAAATAACGGAGGTAAGGTAATCACGTTTCCCGTATAATGAATCTATTTAATCTAATTTTTATCTGTGTAAAAAACTAAATCAATTTTATTGCTACCCATCGTCTTATTAAAACCAATCGTAGAAAAGAACGTGAAACTAGCTATTTCGAATAAGCTTAATCATGAGGAAACAGGTATGAATAAAGTAAATCCACTATAATAAATCTTCAAGAAACACTTTTATGTGGAAATTGTGACGCATGTTATGGCGTGACGGCCGTTTCACTCTGCTGTCAAGAGCATCGTCAGACGACCCACAGTACACTGATTTTTAGGCAATTAAATAATGGATTAAATGCAGTTTAAATTGATGCCTTAAATCAGTGTACTGTGGGTCGTCTGACGACGCTCTTGACAACAGAGTTAAACGGCCGTCACGCCATAACGTGAGTCACAATTTCCACGTAATAGTGTTATTTAAAGTTAATATTAACTTTTCATGTAAATTTATTTAAAGTTCTATTATGTATTAGTGGAAACAAGAAGGATCTTCAAAATCATAAGTCCACTAGTAATACAGGGGTGCCCACCCCCCCTAAGGCTCATGACGCACCCCCCCCCCCTAAAATTTAGCACCAACCCCCTCCACCCCCCCCCCAAAAAATAAAATGCGAAAAAAGCCCCGTATCCTTTCTAAAACTAAAAGAAGATTTTTATAACTATTGAAAAAATTCAAACCCAGTCAATAATATACAAAATGTATGTATATTTCTTGATATTCTTTACATAGGTAACATTTTTTTGTAAAGGTAAAAAAGAAATATCAATGAAATGAATATTTGAACTTCTGCTCAATAAACTAATTGCAAAATAGCTAAATAAAAATTTGAACTTGAACGGTTTTTAAACAATAAAATATTATTACAAATACACAATGTTCAATAAAAATGAAATACCTACAAGTTTATGTACGGTGTACCAATTACATTAAGGTTAAATAATTCTACAAATTTGTTCCTTTAAAGGAAGTGAAAACAATGAGTTAATAACTTCATTTGTAAAACACAAAAATTCAAAATACTAAGTCATTTATTGGATGGTAGTTAAGAATTTATGTATGGATGAAGTAAATAAAAGGCACACATTTCATGTATAGTTATTTACAACACACAATCGAAAGAAGTGTCTTTCAAAAACAAAATAAAGACATAGTTATGAAAAATTACTGAATTTTTAGTATTTAGTTAGTTTTGCTATAGCAGTTCTTACTTATTAGTAAGTAGTTATCGTAAAATATATGAAAAACATCAACAGTTTGAAGTCAAACATTTTGAATTTGTAGGCTGTGACCATCTACAAGTTAGCTGGGCACCTTCTAAGCTTGTTAAATCTATCTCTCTAAACCCCACATAGAAGTTTTTGTCTTTGGGATGAGGAAACAGAAAATCTTTCAATTTTCTTCGTTAGAAACAGACTCAAGTACATCTTTTTCTGCAGCTAAAACCATTAGATTGGACAACCATGAGTCTCCCATAGCTGATCTGAGTCTGTTTTTGATCATTTTAAATCGACTTATTGCTCTTTCTGCTGATTAACTAGTAACTGTTAAGGAGAGTAAAGTTGTATAAAACCACTTTCAGAGCACTCACTTAGCATCTTGCTAAGTTTGAATAATAACTTCCTGCACAAATCCTAAACATAAATATTTTAGCGAATTCATATTCAATTGTATAATAATAAAAAAAAAAAAAAATCAAAAACTTTTATTTAGATCTTCACATCATAACAATTTCAGAATAAATGTTCATAATTTACAAAATCTAATAATTACCTGCAAGGAATATCCTGTGCGCAGGTAAGAGTTGCTAATATTAAACATAAGCAAAAACCTTAATGAACTGTCAAAGAAAAAATAATACAGAGATTTTAAATAAATACCAAGGAGAAAAAAAGAGAGAGAGAGAATCAGAAGGTGAAAATGAAAGAGAAAGAGAAGACGAAAGAGAAGAGAAGAGTGTATAATATAATAATTATAAATATATTTTAATTAATTGACATTCTATCTGGTGACTTCGTAATATATTTTTGAATGTTGTCACGTTAAACACGGTTTCAATCAACTTTACGCCCCCCCCCCAAAACGGTTTTTGGAACCCCCCCCCCCCAAGAATTTCAATGACGCAGTCTGCGTCATAGCCCCCCCCTGTGGGCACCCCTGAGTAATAGGTAAATTAGTGACCTGAATTATTTGATAAGAGATTTTAGAAATAAATAAAGAAATTTTTCTGAAAAATTCGAAGTTTTCCCAAGTTTTTGTCATCAGAGTTGACGCTTCAAAGCTTCAATTATACATAACATGATTGTGCAGTATAATTTTAATACGTAACAGATAATTCTATATTACGCTACTGATAATAGACGTCGAGACGTTACTGTATCGTAACGAAATTAAATCCGATACCTTTGGTTTTAGCATAATTGCAAGAAAATCAGACACCATTGGTTTAAAATGACTATGGAATAATTGTGAAAGAAAAACTTTAAGAAGTTAGTAATGTTCGATTAGGCAATATTAATTATCCTTTGAATTCATTTTTGTGAGTTAGCGACTAGAAAAATAATGGAGGCAATCACATTTCCCTTATAATGAATCTATTTAATTTAAAAATTTCAATTCTTTTCCATTCAATCCCTCTACAATATGTAGAGAAGGTACAATATGTGTAAGCAGGCTACAATATGGCTTAACAGTTTGGGGAGGAGCGTACTAATACGCTCAATCCTCTACTAGTTGGTCAAAAATTTGTAATACGTGTCATCAGCAAAAAACCTGCCCGTCATCCTTCACTTGTTTTGTTTAGGGATAGAGATATCCTACCCTTAAGGTATTTATACTTTTACAAGGTTTTAGAGGTTTTTTATAGGCAAAGTGGCCAAAATAGTAAAGAATATAGATACAGCCACCCAAGATTGAGGACTGGGGGTGCTATTGTTCCCCCCAGACCGAGGAAAGGAAAATTCAAAAGATTATTTTCATATGTTGCTCCTAATATTTTCAACACTGCCTATAGAAATAAGGAATGCCTCAAGCTGCAATAATTTCAGGCTATCACTTAAACAATGGCTACTAGAAAAAAGTGAGGTAGAGTCTTTTTTTTAAATAGAATCAGTATTAGATATTCTATTAGTTACTGTCCTTGCAGTTCATAGATTACTAGATCAATCATTGACTGCGCTTGGATTGGTGACCGTGCTTCAATGACTTGATGTTACAAGCTTTATTATCACTTACCCGGTGGTTCGGAACCCACCTAAAATAGTAGGTCCACCATGTTCCCCGTAACATGGCACCAACGGCGAGGTGGAACTACCCGTAAGGGTCTCCCCACCATTAAAAGCCATACGCTTATTATTATTATCATTGAATATATTAAATGATGGTCAACTGAAATTATTTAAAATTTTGAGGAACTTTGGACTGCATTTTTAAAAAAATAATATAGATTTATTTAGTTTATACTGTTTTCATGCTATTTGTTCAGATTATATTTATGTTTATTAAAAGGATCGACCCCGCACAGGTTTCTCAGGGGTGGCGTTAAATTTGTTTTTTCATACAAGCTTGAAATTACTTTGTGTTTTGTGATTTGAAAAAATAAATTTCTTTCTTTCTTCTTTCTTTCTTTCTTTCTTTCTCTACCGTTATAACCAACGTCAAGCCCAATTAATAGCATGTTCAACAGTTATTCCATTACAAACATGTTTTGCTATTCTCGCAGTGCCGGGTCTTCTCGAAGCATACCGCTTTACTTGTTGCTAGAAGTAAGTAGAAAAAAGAAGGTTTTTCTCTACAAGTAACCTACCAAGACTACTGTAGAAACAAAATGTTTCCGTTCAACGAAAATCTCGACTCATGCACCATCAATTGTTGCTAGAATTATGTAGATAAAATAAGGTTTATCTCTACAAGTAACCTACCGAGACTACTCTTGAAAAAAAATGTTTCCGTTTAACGAAAATCTCGACTCATCCACCAGTTGCATAATTAGCAGTTAATGTTAGAACTCCATCTTGTAAGTAGGTTTAGTAAGTCATGCTAAATTTTTAATTTGTTTGTTGTTTTCTATATGAGTGTGAAAAATAGAGGATCTCTTACTTTTGAGCGAGTTCTTCCCTGGTATAAACATCGGGATATTGTGTCCGCTGGAAAGCTCTTTCAAGCTCTTCGAGTTGGTCGCCTGTGAACGTGGTCCTACTCCGTCGCTGTTTTCGTTTCAGAGGAATACCTGGCTCTGACTCCGTGTCACTCTCTTCGCCATCGCTTGCACCGCCTGAAACAGAATCGTCTAATCTAAAATTCAAGTAATTCGAGATAAAAATTTATGCAGCTGAAACTGTTAATCATTCATTATTTAATACTGCTCTAGGAAAGCAAAACACGGATGCTAAGGAAATATCTTGAAAGATTTAAAATAGGTCGTGAGGATGGCAGTAATTTTACCAGGAAAAAACTTCAGCGCGGAAAATAGAATCAAATTTAGTATTTTGGAACAATTTGGAACAAAACGCAGCATCTGAAACTCACTACAAGTAGCATATTGATGAATCCCGACGAATAGATACAGTTATTCATATAAATTGTTATTTTTTAATAAATTATTTATTTTCAAAGCATTAATATTGAATGATGAAGGATTAGGAAAGAGTGGCAATGATCGATTATTGCCATTTGAGGGGGTCACTAATTATTAAATTATACCCCCCCCCCCCCACCAATCAAAACATTTCAGCTTCGTCCGCCCATGATTTTACGAACGTTTCACAAGGTTCATTTTCTCTGACATTGAACGACTTAAGAGCTAGCTGGGGAACACTATCTTCGAAGCGGGAAATTCAAAATGCGAAGTTAAAAGACATTGAACAGTATTTATAAATATAAAAATGGTGAATGCCAGAGAAGTCGGAAATTCAAAATGCGAGGTTGAAAATCATTAAACTGTATTCATGAATATAACTATAGTGAATGCCAGAAAACAATCAGACAATGTAGAGTGTGATAATTCTATTGACACAAATACGGCAAAATCGATTAGAGATTATGTTAAATGTATTAATATATGTTTCATGTATAAAAATAATAGTTATGTTTGGATTTGTTATATATTAACTTCAAGTTATTTTGTTATTAATTGAATCTTCTATGTTTAACTCTATCAAGCTACAAAGTTTCTTAAACAAAAATTTTCCGTAGACCACCAGAAATGCAAGCGAATCACTCATAATCTATAAAGTTGGGATAATAAAAAAACCGATGGATATGGTTGTAGTGAAGTCGTACTGTACTAATCTTTTGGTCAGAAGCATTCATTTGTTTTGGAAGCCAAGAATTCGGCTTTAAACCTAGCGATTATGTTAAGCTACGTAAATGTGAGGCAATAAATTAATAGCTGTTGACAGCTGAAGAAACCTTCCTTTACACAATGTAATTTGGAAGGCCAAACTCTCAGGTGTCAGAACGCTCAATAAATCTTAAAAGCTGTGATTTAACAGATAAACTTCATCCACCTTTCTTCTAGGAAAATACAATGTTTTCTTCATTTTTATTCTTTATAGTCAATTTATGGAAATTATAAAATTCATTATTATGATACGAGATATATAACATGCTCATATCACACTATAGAATATAAGTCACAGATTTAAGTCTTATCATTGACTAAAATAATGTATTATCTTCACAACGTAGAAGCCCTGCGATTCTCAATTAAAATCTCAATATTAAATCTAAGAAATAATATTCCAATGAAAATTTTAATCAACAGTAGAGATATATTATGGAGACGTCGAGATTACTAATTTATCGCAAGGAATATTTTTGTAATAAACCCAAAACATCATAGCAGGACTTTAAAATATCATGTAAGCTGCCGTCTTCAAATAAAACCACGAGTTCAATATATATTTCTCTGTAATTTGAATATATTATTGATCATTATGTTTAGAAGGACAATTTTCACATCCAATGAGAGGAAGACATAAAAAAGGTTTAGGAATTCTCAATAGAACGAGTATTCGCAATGAGGAATGCTATTGCATTTTTCAATGGATAGATTCGAATGCAGTTTTGAAAAAAAAATATTGCTGTTGTTTAGTTTTCATGGAAGGTGAATAATTTAATCGGGAATTTAATTAAATGCATCTACTGCACAGGGAACGATAGTGCAACGTTCTATTGAATGAGCTCAGGTGCATTTATAGTCATTGCTGAACATTCAACGCTAAGGACTCCATGAAAATCACCTGGTAGATTGGAAACAGATATGAAATTGTCTCAAGTTATCCAAAGAGAAAAAATTAAGTATCGCATACTGAGCAACCGCCAAAAGAATTCCTACATAACTGAAGCACCTGTGAGATTTCAGTTATGGAATCGTATATGGTGGTGAAACACGAGCAACTCTGCTTTAGATCCTTTCAAAGTGATAATCGTTTTAACTGTGCATCCGGTACTGTTCTTACTCACGCAAAATTCACTTGCTATGATTTGCTTCTGAAGGCAACAAACAGTATCTTACAGCAACTCTAACTCGTTATCATTAATAATTATTATCACAGAAAAACACCCCGGATAATTTGTTGATATAGCCCTATTAAACCATGTCAGGATATTAATTATTAGTATTTCCAACATGACCACCCATGCATCGACATTTGCCATTAGTTGACCAGGCCTGTCAACTATGTTTTTCAATTATTTCCTTAACATCAGGTGTTAATTGGCTATAGAAAGTTTGTATAGGCTAGTCGAAGATTTTGTTTTATTAGTTACAATCCAATCACTTGTTATAACTCATATAGGTTTTTTTAATGTGGATTCTTATCATAGAATCTGAGTTGAAAATTGTATATGAGCTTATTCTATGAGTTACATGACTTTATACGATGATGGAGCCCATAAACTTTCAAATGCATTGTTTTTTGCATAGTCCAATCACGGAAAGCAGAAAAGGGCCATCGCGGGATGTAATTAGTAACCCAGCGAATTTCTCGCGCAAAGTTTATGGGGCTTTAGGTGGCCTATATAAAAATTTTTTACATCCGGTGCATGTTCCAGAGTGCCCAAACAGAGATAGATTTTATTTTTAATGAAATGAAACTGAAATAAAACTTTATTTCCACTGAAAAAACAAATACAAATGTTTGATTAGATACAAAAAATAAAATAGTGGAATATCCCATAAAGACTTGAGTCTGAGCGTGGGATAGAGTTAAAATAAAAATAAAATAAAATAGAACAAGACTTCCAGCTTCCTTGCCTAACTTTTTAAAAAAGCTCTTGAAGATAAGGATAATGAAAAGATAAAGAGATGGAAAAAGGAAAAAGTAAAGAAAAAAGGAATGAAGTAGATAAGGGAAAAATGACTTCATGAGATTAAAGAATTGAATAATCTTTATGCTACATGATCCTTTATAAATAATTTAAATAAAATAATTTGAAAATTGCTTGCTTAGTATGTTTTTTTTAGTACATTTCCATGATTTCTGGATTTATCTTGATTGAAAGACAATCAGGGTGAATGGAAAATGAAGCTATGCCCAAGGTTTGTATTAGTGGCGATAGTCTCTTAGTTTCATCATTTTCACCCATGATTTTCAGTAAATGGATACGCTCAAGCATATATCCACATGAGAGGACTATAGACTATAGAGATAATTATGATAAGGCAAAAACGAATTCGATTGCATCTTTTTCAGCCTCAAGAAACTCGATTGAGTTATCATTTATACCTGAGTCAGTTTTAATTCCCACAAGCCTTGCCTTGATCAAATATTATGTGTCCATGTATTGATTACTCGATTACATGCGTACATAGAATAACACTAGTCTCATATTATACGGCGTATCATTGACAAATGAAACGTAACGTTGGTTTTCGTTCCATTTGCCAGAGACAGGAAAGAGTTGAGAGGTAATTGAGGACCGGAAAACAAGATTAGAGAGCGATGAAAATTAAATTATAGGGAGTAGAAGGCGAGCATTTGATCGATGTATAGAAGAAGTTAGAGAAGAAAAAGAGTTGAAAGAAGAAGATATCATCAGACCATCTCCAGCTAGACACGCCTTTTTCTCAGCCCAAGTCTGGACATATGAGATTCAAGTGTTTCTTAGATCAGCCCTCTCTGGAACAAAAATCTGGTTGCGTGATTTATCAGACCTACAAAATCATTCAGTAAATGGAGTACATTGGAATAGTGACAATAAAAGCTTGTGATATGCTTTGGGTCTATGCCACCCCGGTTGCACAAGCATCCTACTTTAATTATGTATCATTATGTTTACACAATAAATTGATAATGTGATGCCTATACCTACGTACATGCTATCATTTGAATGATCTATACATCATACACTGTACTAATATGCACAGTATTTATTAATATATTTCATTAGTGTTCTGTTTGCATTATTACCACTACTTGCTCGGAGTCATAAATTCGCGCGGATTCGACAATAAAGTCGCGCGGTTTATGACTCCGAGCACATAGTGATAATAATGCAAACAGAACACAAATTGAATAGGTAACTAAATAAATACTGTACATATCAGTAGTTCCTATAAAGATGGCGCCTTGTTGTTACCATAACCTAAAAATCATAATATTAATAATTGCCAATATTAATCGCTAATATGAGTACTTTATGAAAAGCCATTTCACTCTCCAAACTATATATCATTCTTTTAAACGAGCTTTTAAACTTTTATTTGTATTTTTGTAAATTTTTTCTCAGGAACATCTCCAACGATTTTCACGAAAATTGGTATTTAGGAGTTTTTTGACCTGAGGAATCCAATGATCATAATAAAAATATTGGGAAATTTTTTCTTCAGAATTTTTTTTTTCTTAAGGCAAGTCACGCCTCCACAAGCGTTCTTTAATCTTATTATTTTTAAAACAACTGGCAATCTGGAAGAAGAATAGATATAGGATGGTCGTTGAGAGGTTATCAAATTGTGGGCAGATATAAGTTTAAAATATAAGCGTCTGTTTGCAGCAGAAAGCCAGTCTAATTGATTGCGAAGTGGAGTGATTGATACTCTTTCATATCTATTTATATTGAAAATAACACGATTTAACATTTAAAAAAATTTTCTTACTAATAGAAAAAAATTCCAATATAACTCCATATGAGTATTACCCGATCGAAGATCGGTTTCCTGGTACTAATAATATAATTGATTAACATAATTCAATTCATATTAACGTCAATCAAATTATAAGCTGGAGAATGATTTTCAATCTCAGCTGATCTAGGGACCTTCATTCACGATATAATACAGATCACATAAGAAGGGTAGCATGAACATAGGTATATTCATTCGTAATTTGTTTTAAAAATAATTACATAGATAGATAATGATGCATCATTATGATAGGATGTTTGTGATTTATGCCTAGTAACGAATTCGCTTCACACAAATATCCAATAGTAATAAGCATATGGCTTTTATTGTTGGGGAGACCCTTATGGTTATTTCCACCTTGCCGTTTGAGCCATGTTATGGGGAACATGGTGGACCTACTATTTTAGGTGGGCTCCGAAACACCGGGTGTGTGATAATAGAGCTTATAACACTTTAAAGAACACGTTTAAGAACAGCTCACTGTATTTTTCCATTTGTAACAGCTGTTTTCAGCTCGACGTAGCATCGGACTGTTACCGCTTGTTAATAATCGGTCAATTTATTATTATTTGCTCCTGAAATGCTCTGATACCATTGTAGTATACAGTGTGCAATTTTGTTCCATTTGTTTTGTCTTTCCTTACCTTGTCCGGTTTGGTCTTTTACTTCTGTCTTCTGACTATCGATCAATAAGAGAATTAAAACTGTTTATATTATCTCTTTATTACTGTTATTTGCTTCCGATCATTTTTGAGAAAACCTAATTCTCATCAAAATTTCATTCCTATGAAAATAATTCATTGTACTCATTTGTGTGCTTAATTATCGCTGGTAAGGGCACGAGACACCTCTAATCAGATTGAAAATAAACTTTCATTCCAATTTTGCTGATGAGATAGCCTACTTATCTACTATATGACAGTGTCTTACATATTTTTCTCGATTCAATGTCTCACTACATTACTGTTTTAGGCTAAACATTCTTGGAAATTACTGTTATTACACCCAACTAGCTTCTCATTCTAATAACAATATTTTCATTTCGACATTATCTAGATGACTCTCAAAATAAATTGTTGTTTAGAAATATTGTTGTTCATGACTCCGTTGAAAGCACACTTTTCCTTCTTAGTTTGGGCTGAATATTTTCTAGTCTATTCTTGTGGTACTCATATTTAACCATTAGATATGAACCTAATAGACCTAAAGTCCTTATGGAAAACCGAGTTACAAATATCGCATTGATAATCTATAGGTAATTGAATCTGTTTGTATCTTCAATTTTTATGATGAAAAAGTATTCTTTGTTGATACTTATTAATATCCATCAAGTACCTGAAATCCAGAGTTTTCAGGCGTTTTATGAATGTTTCCAAGTTAATAATAGGAGAATCGGTAATCATCCTGGTTTTCTAATACGTTTTCACTCAATATTCGATCTAACTTATTCGTGGTAGAACCGTTGAGTATTAGCCGAGGCACGACTTAACATTATGCCATTTGTATGCTCGCTACCATCGGACTCCTTGGATCTAACTCATCAAATCAATCAGTTATTTTCCATAATTTGATAATTTTCAACTAATATTAAGATTTATTAAATTTTTATCTATTGAGTACAATGAATTCATACAGGAATACACAACGATATTCAAGCTATGCAATCTTTGAACATCGACTAAAGAGCCGAGCCAAAGCAGACAACTTTTGGCACACACCAAGCACTACTAAGAATAAAATAGTCATTGTAAAGACGCAAGATTTATACATATGACAGAGGTCATCTTTTGCAGGCGGAGAGAGGCCTTTTAAAGTTGTGTAAGATGTCTTGTAGAAGTAGTTGTCGGCTTTTTGAGCCGGTTGGCGGAGAGGAAAGCACTCGCAGAGGGAAGCTAAAGTCGAGCCATGGACCACCAGGGCTGAGAGCCGTGCACTGAACGTTGGTAAAGGCATTTAGTTGCCGAGCACACTTTCCATCTATACAATGAGTGGCCAGAGAGACTGAGACAGAGTAATCTGCCTGATCTATCCCTCTCACTTCCTCACACAGCATTCACCGGCTGAGCGCCTAATGATGATTAATCGTCATTCCCTGAGGCAATTCACCCTTCCCTCAACATCATCCTTTCTCACTCTTTCTTCCTCATCCCTCCACCGCTCTCTTACACCTCCTCCCAGCCCTTAATCCACTCCCACACAGAACACCTCATACCTCATTCATTAACCAGAGAAATCCCTAACTATTAATTGCTTTTATCACCACATTTGACATCGATTCGACGCCGTATAAACAGATTTATAGTTACTGATGTTTTTATTATACACTTCAAGTCTATCCTAACTCAATTGTTGCCAAATCCACCTGAAGGTGGCATGCCAATTTCAAGCTTCATTATTTCTGTTATTTCCATATGGCTAGAATTATTGTCAAGTAGTATTATTGTGGTCACAAAAGACGACAGTGATACTTTTGCCTAACGGCATCTCAATAAATCCCTTCTAAGCTATTAGTTTTGTCAAATTAATGTACGTGCAAGCGTAGTGGATTATATCGTAAATAACCTCTTTTCAATTTCTCTTGTTCAATTACTGGATAATATTTCATGAGGCATTGGATAAAATATTATTTAACAATAATTTGATGCACAATATCCCCAGGAGATATGCAATATAGGCTAAGTGACAAGCAAAAAATATATATGCGGAAGAAATAATTATTATTCATTGAAAAAAAGCAAAAAGTTATTTCTAAAAACTTTATTTTTATGTCAGGCTTTAGCTCCAAGCCCTTTTTTGTAATTCACTAATTATAGTGTATGTGGACTAATTCAACAACGAAACCAGGAGATAATTATAATTTCAAGTAATGACGAGGATTTCCTGAAACAGGCAATTTCAATTGCAACAAAATATTAAGTTTAACAAAGTTAAAATCTCAACTTTTTTGAAAAATGCGGTTGGTGGGAATTTAAAATTATTACACCTAACTACATTATAATAGCTTTTCACTCGAATAACAATATTTTAATTTCGACATTATCTAGATGACTCTCAAATAATTTGTTGTTTAGAAATATTGTAGTTCATGACTCCGTTGAAATCACACTTTTCCTTCTTAGTTCGGGCTGAATATTTTCTAGTCTATTCTTGTGGTACTCGTATTTAACCATTAGATATGAACCTAATAGACCTAAAGTCCTTATGGAAAACCGAGTTCTCTACGTGATCATGAATGTTCTTATTCTCATTGCCTGATACAAAGAATTAATGAATATAAATGGTTTAAAAATCGAAGGGACTTTTTGAGAACCATCCAATCAACATTGTTGGGGGATCTGCGACCTCCGGTAGCACAAGGTGAATTTTTATGACGAACACAGCAGATGAAGTTGGACTGAATGGTGTTCAACACGATATTACAATCTGTGAGACGATGTTTCTCCTAAGTTACGATTATGAGAACGATCTTTCGTCTGAGTGCTGTTCGGAACCGAGAGTGGAATATATATTCACGCTTTCTAAAAAACAGGAAGAGAGACTTGTCAAATGTTTCCAGTCGCATAAAGTAACAGACAATATCTGAATTGGTCGGCAGAGTATTCCTTCGTCTGCAACCTGCTTTAATGAGGTGATCCTCTCGAAGTAAACGAATTTTGGCATCGGTCTAGAGGCAGAACAAAGAGGTTTATTATGAACAGACAGCTTCAGCTCTTTTCATTCAATTCACGATATTAAATTATTCTAAATCATCTTGTGGAAATCCAATAATTATTTTGAACTTAATGTTGTTTCAATAGTTGAAGCACATTCCTGTTCAAAAACGTCCACACTTTATACTCCACGATCAATTCCCCCCCCCCCCCCCAATATAAATTGAGTCGTTATGACTTTTAAAATCTGAAATATATAATATCGCTCTAAACTAAAATTTATACCAATGTTTTGCTCAGCATCGAATAAAACCGAGATTTTGAAGACTTTTAAATTTCCGTGAAGCAACAAATTCATTATTATAAATTTTACTTTTAATTTTCATTATAAGCCGTGCAGCTTATTTCCATACAAGGAGGGCTTGTGAAGTGCATATGTAAGAAGCACCGAGAGATTGATCTCAGTTTTCTGCAACTTAACACTCAAATCAAATCAATTTTTTTCCAAATTAAAAAATACAAAATAAGTAATGAGTTATCTTCATTGTATAATTACAACAGAATAAAATAAAGTAGAAATTTCTTCGACAACTAACTAAAGACAATAGATAAAACCATTCTTAATTCCACATTTTCCATTGTGTACTATATTATTTGGTGTTTAAGGGAATAATACCTGCAAAGGTGAAACCTGAAGCACTGTCTGAATTGTACAATGTTTGAAGTAGTCCTAGACCCTAGAGTTTGAAAGTGCTTGCAATTCAAATAGTTGCTTGAAAAACTAATGATTAACTAATGAAAAACTAAAAACACGAGTATGGTTCATGGAATTTTTCTTCAATATGACTACAGCACAATGTGGGCTCTGGCCTCCTGCAGTACAGCTCTCCAAGCTTCTCTATGCCCAACTATCCTTCTCCATCATCTATACCCCATAGGAGATCGCCTTCTCTGTGACGTCAGTCTCCCACCTGCCTATCATACGCTTGCCTTTCTTCCTTCTCGAATAAAATGAGCATTCTCATTTTATTCATTCTGCAGATATACCCAAACCACCTAAGTCTGTGCCTTTTTGAAGCTTACAATATTACGACCGTGTATCAAAGATTCTAGCTCTGAATTTGTTCTCCTTCATTCTTCTCCCTCTTTTACAGAACCTTCATTCTTCTCGGAATCTTTCTTTCTAATAAGGGAAAATTATTCTTGTATTCATCAATAATGTTCAAGATTCAGAATCGTATGTAACTACTGGTCATATTAGGCTCTCATATATATACTTTTAATTTTGTATCTCTACAAATGGGTCTGCCTTTTAGAAGCTTTATGTTACTGGAGTACGCCCTATTTCCGATATTATTTTTTCTTATATAATAAATAGTTTGTGGAATGCTCCTGTAAAATTCCTTCGACACAGGAATTCATCTCAGTGTTCTTTGGCTTATCCCTGAGTTATACGATGCTTGAAATAGTCCCAGACTCTAAAATTTGAAATTCTTTTGAATGTTCATCAAATTTTTCCAACAAAATGCATCCACAAACGAAAATTACATTTTATTCACACGAACATGTTCTGGAAAAGGTATACTAACATCCTCCATGCTTTATTACCTTAGAAGTAAAGCTTCTATCTGAACAAGGAGCTTTTTAGCACACTCGAACATTTTGACTGAACCCTATTTAGCCTCATTCTAGAGTTGACTTATGGGAGTTCCCCCCCCCCCCCCCCCCCCAGTAAACAACTCTTTTTATTATTCCCTTCAAAAAATCTCTCATAATATAGATATAATAAATATTATACAACACTCATGTAGCTTCAAATCAAATTTTTATTTTTCAAATTCCTTCTTACAATTTTTTTTCAAATTTCTTCGAGGCAATGGGAGTTACGTCCCCAATAGCCTTTTCCCCTCGTTTTCGCCTATATGCATTCTAGTATATTTCAATATTTCAATGCGAGACTTTTTGCCAATGCGAGAATTACTTTTTTCGTAGTTGTTTAATTAATTGTTTAACAATTTTTAGAGTATCAATATGATCTACTTATTTAATGTAAAAAGTATGTGAAAGAATGTAAAAGTATTTTTTTCAAGTTAAAGTTTACTAATAACCTCGAGACTATTTTGTACTATTTATATTTTTTTGATGAATAAATAAACTGAATTGAAAAATTTAAATTGAATTTTCACTAAACCTTGATAATAATGGAAGGTCTACAATTTTTTATTATTATTAAATTTCTCAATAGCCAAAATTTTCATTAGAGGGTTTGAGACCTATGACTCGCACTCGCACTCCGATGTAGTAGTTTTCATTTATCACGGAGTTTTTTCTCTATCTATTTAATGATAAAGATAGCTCAAGATTTTAGCGTATGAAGTGAACTGTGGGATGAAAATTCGGGATTGAACATCACTTAAATTGGTCGTAGAAATTGACAACATTAGGAGAAGTTTACCGTCGTTCAAGAGGTATTCAAACTATTTTGAAGTGCGAATAATTGAAGTTGGCTTACTTGTGGCCGATTCCTTTATCGCAGGCATTACTTGGCCGTATCGAGTTTCAACGTGCGGCCTTTTAATCGAACATAATTGCAGGGCGGTGTAATAAGTGGCCAGCATAACTTTGCTTGATAGTAGGCTGTGCTCGATTTTCATCACGCCGAATGATATAATAAACAGTCATCAAGGGAGTCTGCACATCACGCACAGGGAGATGTCTATTGCGAACATCTGCTGAAAACTGCTCATCCTTAGGGTTTAATCGTGTTTTCTGATCGTTTTTGCAATATTCTGTACAACAGTAATGTCTGTAAGAAGACGGTGGAGACTCGCAATCGTACAAAATCAATTTAAAAGAAATAAGGAGTACAATTTCACGTCCGAGTTTTTGGCACGCCTCAATTTTGGATCGCGTTCTCAAACAATACCGAAAAGAAGAGAAGCAGTGGCCGCCGCGGCGAAAGCATCATGTTTGTGTTGCTATAAAGCTCTGTTAAGCCAATTTCTTGGAGCATTCAATTTCGACTCGGATGGTAATTGAAAGAGGAGGCCGACGGAACAGGCTATTACCGGTCGGGGGTCCTCTCACTCCTCCCTCCTCTCCCATCTCTGATCTCCACCAGCTCCAGCTCAATCACAATTCCTCTGCTCATGTGCTCGGACATTTCGCCAGTACCAGTAGTAATGCACCTTCTTCACGCCACACTCGCTCATCTCTCGGACGACACACGAATATCTATAGATTGTGCATCACTCTATTTTTGTTGCTCTTGGTAGTTATTTGAATACAATTACAATACAATTTGAAATTTGACAAATTTCACATGAAATGTACATTTTTTTACTCGCTCCTAAATGTAGAAAATTGTTTGATCAATAAAGAAGGAATGAATCAGTCGGATTGTAATGCTCTTTTCGATGAATATTTACACTTTTTTTTTTTTTTTTTTTTTGAGGATGAAGCCCACATAGGTCTGAGACCTGTGCGTGGGTAATGAGTGTTGGATGATGGTGATTTATGAGTTGGACCTACAGTTTTAGGTGGGTTCCGAACCACCGGGAAGTGATTTTCAGCAGAGAACAGTGTCTTTTTTGCTGGCCAATCTAATCGGTCACCGTTACAAACAGGACCTACGAGAACGCAGCTTATCTATCTGATTGAACAGATACCTGCTACGGCTCGAGGCTATCACTCCCCTTGATATCACTTGATACATTTTTATTCAAATTTATTAGCCAGATTTATGTTACCTCTTAATTTATCTAGAAATTGGGTTATGAATTATCGATATTTTCAAAATAATTGTTCTGCAAAATGATAAATTTAGATTCTCGTTTTATCCCAAATTGAACAAATGTCCAATTTCTTTCATCTCATAAGGATTATTTCAATCAAAATGTTCAGAATCACGTGTAATATGATATTTTCATTAGTAAATTCGTATGGCTTTTCGTGGTGGGGAGACCCTTACGGGTAGTTCCACCTCGCCGCTTATTTTAACGACTGCTTTTTTTTTAATATGCAACCGGGACCGACGGCTTAACGTGTCCTCCGAAACACGGGAGTGGCTTGAGAAAAAGATCTTGTACTCAACTGGGATCGAACCCAGGACCTTTGGCTTATCAGACCAGCGATAAGCCAACTCGGCTACGCCGACTCCGATTTCATTGAAGTAGATACAGTGATTATTCAACCATTCGCCACCTTATCAAAGCTTATTGAAAGCAATTATTGTGCTATTTTGAAGTGTGAATTCGGAATTCCCAGGGTCAAGATTTACTACATATAATAATAGTAATGTAAGGTGTTTTTCATGAAACCGCATTATTCATGTGGAAACTTAGTTTTGAACTAGTTCAGGACATCAATTTGAATACAAATGTCTAAAAAGTGCCGAATTTATTTCTATTTTTCCACTTTACTGTACCCAGTCGAAAAGCAATCGCATTCTACCACACTCATCGTTTACGTAGTCCTCTCTTTAGACCACATGTTGAGATCTGTAGAGTCTGCACAGCCATAATCGGCTCAACAGTCTACTTATACCAGCGAACACATAATACCAATTGGTTTTTATTTCCAATTGGGCATTGGTCTTATTTGTTCGCTGACTTATACATACATGTTGTGCATACATTTTGTTCATTCATAGTTCGAGGACTCTTTCCATCATAGCCTGCGAATGTCTACAAGAAGCTAACTCGAATAAATACAATGTGGAAATAGAGTAGAATAATGAGCATTGCATTTCGAGGTGAGTGCCAATCGATCAAATAAATTACATCATGATATGCAAACTGATTTTCTTATTGAAAAACTGCAATAATTAATTATGAGTAACAAACTCTGTCAGCCTAGAGGGTATAATCTACAAAAGTAATTTCTTGAATGTATTTTCTTCTCAGGCAGGGTGTAGTTCAACATCAATTTCTATGCAAATACACTGGTCAGTTAGTTGGAAATTGAAACTATGACAAATAACCCGATTGGCAGGACACAGTAATGATCAAAGGCAGATCAAATGAGACCAGATCACTATTGATGGAGTGCAATTTATTATCTCACTTTTAAACTGTAATTACTGTAAATTAGCGGCTACCTCGTTAATTTGTCATTATTCAGTAGTAACCATTCTCCACAAGGCTGTTAGCAGTAGTTGTGATCAAGTTGAGTGCGGCTGATGGCTTGAATAAATCGCTGAAAGATGATGGAAAAGTGTGGGTAGAAAAGGATAAAGAAAGATGGATGATAATTTGTCAGAGCAGCTGGAAATTGACTGGGCAACCATAATCGTCCTAACAAATGAATAGACTCTACCTGATTAGAATTCTGATTATTCCATTCATAACCGATTAGTCCAAATAGAGGCCGGCAGTTATATTGAAAAACTCGTAGCTAACCAGAATAGGTATCACCTAAAGTAGTCTCTACACTTCCCGTTTCTATGTAGATATAAACTTAAATACAAGCTAATAAATAATTTGTTGTAACTGTATCATCTAGTCTATTTTTAGGAATTCTAATATAGGCGTACCCGTAAGTCATGTACGGTCATTGCAAATAAGCTTACTTATGTATTTATCTCAAGACTTAATTAATACAATTGAATGTAAATATACGAAAGGATTTCATCCCAAAACTGATTTATTCACAATATTTTAACTTAAGAATCCAAATTGTAGGTAAGGTCAAAGTTTCACTGGAATATATTACCTGAAAAAGTATAATTTAATTCTTTATCAGTTGAAGAATATTCATTTTGATAATATCAGACAATAACCGCCACCCCACCATATTGGCCACTATTAAAACTACTGTTGAGAGCGAAGCAAAAAAAGGATGCTTAAAAGGGGGAAATGTGTCAGAAAAAAGTTAACGAATAAAAAAGAAAGGATGATGAAGATGTTAAATACGTAACAATACGGGATTTTCGAGCATCCAAATTTGCGTTGCGATCATAATACCACTCCAATACTTCGGATAGTAGTGGGAATGCTGTTATTTTAGCCCGTTAGTCCGCAGGCTACTCTGATAACTATTATTTATATCATTATAATTATATGTGTATTGATTATTGACCTAGCATTGATGCATTGACAGAATATTGATCGGAGATCAATTGATCATTTGGTGTCAGCTGCCTTCAGACTTCCTATATTATCCTTATGGGAGAACAGAAGTACAGAATTGTAGCTTCAAGGCATTATCTCTCAAGAACACTCATGAAAAACAACTAAGTAACTAAAGCAAGTAGATCAAAATTGGGTCTGTGATATCATAAGGAAGAAGCGTAATATTTTGAAGACAAATAATGGAGACATTGACTCACCAAGTATTCCATTGATAGAGTGATTTTTACGAGGATCGCAGTCGTCTCGCCGCGTGCCACGTACCAGCCTGCTGATGGAGCTCACTGACGGCGCTGAGTTTTTGTCACAAATCCCTTCCTGCTAAGAAATACAAAATCTATTAAATTTCTTCGACAGCAGTTACAATTAACCATTCCAATTACATAAGATTCAAATAATAGCAGTTCTTGTCAAATAACTTTCAAGTCCAGTATTGAAGGGCAGTGATAATAGCCGTGAGCAGTTGCAGGCATCTGTTCGATCAGATACAGACAAGCTAAGAACTCCTGGGCCCTCTACAATAATATGTGAAAACGAACCCAGAAAAAACTTGCAAAAAAGGTCATACACTTGGAAATAGGGGGCCTAAAATCAATTTCCTGCCCCGGGTCCTACATGCGGGCCTGAGTTCTATGTATTATGTAAACCAGGGGCGGATCGAGATAATTGTTCAATTGTTCTTGAGTGGGGGGGCCAAGGCCGATTCAACGATTCAAAGTGACAAACATTTGTGGTGGGGGGAGGTGCGGTATGTAATACTCCCCTCCATAATAAAGAGGGTCCGGGGAAACTGTAGAATTTAGACATGAAATAATCGGTGGTAACAAAAGCAGCTCTAGTAATATATATTAACAGTTTCAAACTCCTACTCGTTTCAAGCAGGGATCAATCACCCCCTCACCTCATAGTTGAATAGGGTATCCGGGGGAAATAATACAGTGAAATACATAAAAATGCCTTCTCCTAATTACATCAGTTGAATTTGTGTGATTTTTCTTCTAAATCTAACCAATTTTCTTGAAATCCTAATTATTCATTAATAGGCATGACTCAAATAATAATGAGCTTCAATATAATGCCGACATGAATAAATAAATTTTAAAACAGGCGAAGTATTAGTCCTATTCACTTGAATTTCTATTTACCAAATAATAGTATAAAGTACATACTTCTGTAAAATATGTTGATGTAGGCTACTGTTCCTTCATATTATGCCTATTTAGTGTATTTGTCATCGGTTTGGAGGGAGAGAAATTGTCCTTGTATCCCACTCCGAGTTCCGTTTTCGAATTCTTGTGAAACAAAACCTGCTATTTATGAACGTAAAAGCAAACTTTAACCAATTTATTAAATCTAGGCTATTCTTAATCAGTCGGTTATGGGGGGGGGGGGGGCACGTGCCCCTGTGTCTTTCTTCTAGATCCGTTTCTGAATTATTCATCTATGTGAATCTGTGGTTGTGAAACACAATCAATGCAAAGATACAACAGGAGTATTGCTCACTACTGGATTCTTCGCAAATTCACAACTGAATAATCAAAATTCTAGGCTGTGGCCAAGTTTCACAAAAATTATAATTTATTATAATATTTACACGTAGCCCCGAGTCCCCTAGACTTGCTGCTGATTACATTAGGAGATTTCGCTATCCATATTCCTATTACGTCATCATAATTATAAGTGTATCATCTATCCGTCTGAGAGGTCACGTGTCTATGTTCCCCCCCCCCCCCCCAAACCATGCTATTGATTATATCTAGTGTTTTCTTTATCCGTATTTTTATTACATCAATTCAGAGTATCCTCTTCCTGTCAGAGGGGGCACGTGTCCCTGTGCCCCCCTCAACCCGCTACTGTTTTTATATAGTGTATTAACTTTTTTTCATATTTGGATATTCCTATGATATCTAATGTAACCTCTATCAGGGGCACCATTTGGGAAGTGCAGGAAGTGCAGGGGCACCTGTACCCCCCCCCTTCCCGGATATATCCAAACAGATAAGACAAACAGGTGTATTGAAATAATTATTATAATGAAAAAAAAATCATTGATAAAACATATTAACTTGATAACGTAGTAATAAGAAACATAAATGATCCATAATTCAAACAATTTAAATATATTTTTCAACAAATCTGACCGATTTCTGCCGCTTGCAAGGTTGGACTGAAATGGCATTTCTGTCCTCTATTAGTCCTAGATCCGCTACTGATGTGAACTACCAACTAAAACTATCAGTCTTTAGCGGAGGGAGGAGACAAGCACAGGCTAGAGACTAGTTAAGCCTGTAATTTTAAATAACAAACCTATTTTTTGTCGGATATTCGATATATTTTATGAATTGGACAGTTGGAGCGGTAAAAAATACTAATAAGCGTAGAAAAAGCACATTCGCAGAGAATTGTTATGTTGAATTTTAGGATAAAAGCAAGGTATGAAAGTTTGATTGGAATAAACCAAAAGTATGAAGAAATTACCAAAAAAGATAAGGTTAACGGTTAACCTTCTGTTCGAAAGCGTTGCAATGTTCTATTCCTTAGAAATGGGGTTCATATTTGGAAAGGTATTATTTCGGGAAAGGACCTCGAAGTGGGTTTCTCAAAAAAAGTAGCAAGCAAAAGTACTGTAATGACAAAGTCAAGAATAGATAGCTACTGAATCGTATGAACTAAATTTGTTATGAAATCGAAAAATAGGAAATAAAAACACTATAGAGACTGCTTGAGAAGTGCAGGGAGAACATAAATGAATGAAGCATTAATTTGTGGTATTGCTGTTTATTGAAAGGGAACAAACTAATCAAAATTACAAAATTACAACTTCATGTTGTAACAGTGGTAATGAGTATAACTAGTGAAGGTTTTTGGCTTAAGAATGTCAAAATTCCAAATTATATGATCTTCCAATCTACTCATTAATTTCCAATCTAGCCTCTGAAAAATCGTGCAAATATTGCCAGAGCAGAAATTTCATATGACAAATATTCAAATTTTTATAACTCTCCAAAATTCATCCATTTTTGTGGAGTTTGATTTTTTCCATCATTATTAACTGGTTGAATTAATTTATTAATAAATTGTATGATAAACCTACAGTATGAGTTCTGTGAATGTCTGAATCACTTAGCCTACAATAAACTCATCCAAAACGGGTCTACAAATGTCGTCTGAATATGCTTGTGATTTATATTTCTTAGAAAACCAATTTCCAACGAAATAACTCAAAAGTTCAAGGAATGTATTTTAAAATGCAGTCACCTGTCTGCAAGACAAGTCGGCTCGTAGAAAGAAATGTCCGTCGGTTCTCGACGTGTCATAAACGACATAGAAGAAGTAAGCTTATAAAATAAGTACGTAATGTTTGTCCGGTTTTGGAATCGAAGGCGGACTTAATTTTATTGTTCGAGTCAGACACGTTCAGTGATACAAAGCTCTCATTTTTGTTGCACAAAGCGAGTGCTTTGAAAATTTCATTGTCACTCTTCTAGCTCAGTAACGTCTCTGTATATTCCAGGTTTTACTACACAACGATGTTGCAAATGCCGCCGACTTTTTAAAAGCAGTTAAACAAGGGAATGAAATGTGAATAATTTGTAGAAGACATACGACCCGAACGTACTATACCAGACGTGAATGGAAGGTTGATTCAATGAACAGGAATGTCAATAATATCACGAACTGAGTTTAACACGAGTTTTAAGCATTAAAACTTTAAAAAAATACTGTAAAACATGAATATAGGTTACGAGGCCTCGAAAAGATTATCAGTATGTTCTGTGTTGCTTCCAGTAAACCTTCAAACAGACGTGTGGATAGTCTAGTATCGCTGTCAATGAAGATTGATGATACTGTGCATGAATTAGGAAGGAAATATGTATATTTTAAAGAATTCCATCGACTTAGATCAATAAGGTTGGACAGATACTTGGTTCAGTTAGTAGTCAAATAGTGAGTAGGTGTTAGTTGTTAGATTTTTTAGCGTAATTCGGCTGAACTATGTTCATATTTGACCTGCAAAGTTCAAAATCAATAGGGACCTCAGCTGGACTACAAGAAAGCTATATGGCCTACCAAGTTTCTAGAATGCAGAACCTTTTCTTTCAAGAGCTAGAACACAGAAAAACAGACAACCGCACGATTTCAATAAGGCTCTGTCGGACCCTTAATCAATAAAGAAGAAAAGTACTCAGCAAATCGATTATCCAGAAAGAATTGTTCCCGATATTGCTCCAAAGATGTACTCTTCAATTAGAAGTCAATAATAAGACACATTTTGACAAGAATAAGAATTCAATACAGCAAATTAATACAAAAGTGAATTCTAAAAATATCTTATAAAAGATATCTCATTAAATATTTTTAATATCGTTAAATATCTTAAAAATATCTATTGTTATTTTTTGTGAGATTGTTAGAATTTTTGAGAAAACTCACTACGAGTATTGTCTGACAAGAAGGAGTAAAGCAATAAGTAAAAATCATAAGATTGGCGTAAATTTGGATGTACCCAGTTTCTCATTTTTTAAATGAGTAAAACCTTTTTTATAAAACAATTTACAAAATTTTCTTAATATAAATATATTTTTTCATATAACTATCAATATTCTTTCAATATGCATTACTGTGCTCCTTCAATATTCATTGAATTATATCTGTGTTAGTTATGTGCTACGTTACTGTGCCATGTCAATATCCATATATTCTAAAATACTTACAATTACTCTACATTAGGCTTCAGTATATTTTCATCATCATTGTCATAATTACGAAACAAGTACAGGCTTAGCTGCATTTGGTTCTCATTTGATGCTACTGTGATAAAATTTATATTTTGTGCTGATAACTAAGAAAAGTTGAGCAATCTGGAAACATCATGAAAAGTAAATATAATTATACTCTGTGATGTTTTCCATGATGAAATACTTGATGAACAATATAATATTAAAACGATCACTGCATTTCTATTTAAATTATGATTTTTACTTACTTATACTGGAGGGGTGCATTTCGCTTCTAAAGAGAAGCTTCATCAGCCAGCCACCCTTCATCAACCTGTTGAAGCTTCTGCTCAGAAGTTAAATGCTTCCAGTATAAGTGAGTAAAAGTTATAATTAAAATATGAATAAAGTGTCAGCTTTGATATTAGATTGTGAATTATACTCCTATTGTAAATGGGAAACATTACGAATGTACTTCGTAGTTTTACATGAAATATTTAAGTTATCTTCTCTTCAAATTAATGTTTTTGACATTTTTGTAAAGCTCGTGAGTAGGCCCATTGATTGATTAAGAAATGTTTAATTGATTGAGATATTGTACTGACCTTCACCAACCGTTCTCGGATTTCCCATGAGAATATGCCAGGATTGGCTTTCTTGTACTCCTCAATGCGACGCTCGACGTCGGGTGTGGCGACGCGGGGTTTGCTGCCGCCAATGACGCCGGGTCGGATGCTGCCCGTCTCCTGGTAGCGGTTGAGGATCTTGGAGACGCAGCCATGTGAGACGCGCAACTGACGCGATATGACGCACGGACGCACTCCGGCAGCCGCCATCTCGACGATTTTCAGACGGATGTGATTGGGCAGTGGACGTCCGTTTATGAACACACCACCCAGCTGGTTTACGCGACCCTGGCCTGTGTCATACAAATAAAGAAACAATAATTAGTGTATTGTAATAAATCAATAATGTTGAATGGGCTTGTAAAATGTGCAATGATGCATATTGAATATAAATAAGCTGTAGGAATTTAATACTGTACAGTATACTGTATATGAACGTCTTCACTCTGCCCTGTATAGATGGGACTCGAACGCCGGAGTATTAGGGAATTGGGAATGAAAAACAAGAACAAGATTAAGAACAAGAACAAGAACAAGAACAAGAACAAGAACAAGAACAAGAACAAGAACAAGAACAAGAACAAGAACAAGAACAAGAACAAGAACAAGAACAAGAACAAGAACAAGAACAAGAACAAGAACAAGAACAAGAACAAGAACAAGAACAAGAACAAGAACAAGAACAAGAACAAGAACAAGAACAAGAACAAGAACAAGAACAATATCAAGAACAAGAACAAGAACAAGAACAAGAACAAGAACAAGAACAAGAACAAGAACAATAGCAAGAGCAAGAGCAAGAGCAAGAGCAAGAGCAATAGCAATAGCAATAGCAATAGCAATAGCAATAGCAATAGCAATAGCAATAGCAATAGCAATAGCAATAGCAATAGCAATAGCAATAGCAATAGCAAGAACAAGAGCAAGAGCAAGAGCAAGAGCAAGAGCAAGAGCAATTGCAATAGCAAGAACAAGAACAAGAACAAGAACAAGAACAAGAACAAGAACAAGAACAAGAACAAGAACAAGAACAATAGCAAGAGCAAGAGCAAGAGCAAGAGCAAGAGCAATAGCAATAGCAATAGCAATAGCAATAGCAATAGCAATAGCAATAGCAATAGCAATAGCAATAGCAATAGCAATAGCAAGAACAAGAGCAAGAGCAAGAGCAAGAGCAAGAGCAAGAGCAAGAGCAAGAGCAATTGCAATAGCAAGAACAAGAACAAGAACAAGAACAAGAACAAGAACAAGAACAAGAACAAGAACAATAGCTATAGCATAGAAATAGCAATAGCAATAGCAATAGCAAGAACAAGAACAAGAACAAGTGGCTATTGTATTAAAATTGTAAATAGGGTATGTCACGTTCTAGAAATCAAGTTTCAATTGAATCGAGCAGCTTGCTAGTAGAATGATAATGTAGTAGTGTAGTGACAATGGCTGGTGTCAATGAAGTTGAGTCAGCTGAGTCTCATATTTTTGACTCAACGCTTAAGATTCTTGTTTTTTATGCGAATATAAATTGAGCCAATCACAGTTGTTTTTCACGCCTTTCGGACTCTCAACGACTCAACAGATCATAAGTCTACTCCAGTCACTCGATAGAGTCTACTCACTTAACTTACTCAACTTTATTCATACCATCCATTGTAGAAAATTTTATCATTTTGCAACATATTTCCTGAATTTTTGTACATGAAAGTTTATAAACAGGTCAGGGAGAGGGTAACCAATAGAGTAAGGGTAAAATAGGTGAGATAGAAATGTAATTTTTATATAATATTAATATAATATTTACAACGAATGAGTTCAGCAAGCAAAACTGCAACAGCAAGATTACGTCGATCGATAATGATATCGATGATACAGCTCCAGCCGTAAAGACGTAAAGCAAGAATCTCACCCCTAAATATAAGAGATTTATCATATAAAGATAAGAGACTTAGCTCCAGCCGTAAAGACGTAAAGTAAGAGTCTCACCCATAAAGACAAGAGATTTATCACTTAAAGCTCGGGTTTGAATCATTTCAAGGATCCGTTCATGTGAATAGATACAGATACTCTAAACTCAAAGGTAACCTAGATTGCATTTTTTATTTTGCATCTTGTTTATCCTCCAATATTTTGTTCCAAGTTATGAGACTCTCCAAATCCCTAGAGTTCTCCAAGTAAGGTATCATTTTTATTCATGCGTGAATATTTCAAAGATAATTTTGTATGAAAAGGAGAAGTTCATAGAATATGGGCTATAAATGCAGTACTTTGAAGCAATAGCAAGCTATAAAATTGTAGAAGCATCTAAGCTACGAAAAACGTCATGACTATTCCATGAGTTTTATCTTCTGAGTCTTAATCTTCTGCAATTTATTACAGTTTAAGAAAACAAATTATTCTTTAATTCTCCTGTTAAAGATTCACCGACCTATCACCAAGCTCTAACTGCTCCTGACTAATACTATGCGAGGAACTATAACGTTTTTTAATACGGAATACAGAGACAAATTCGGTGTTATAGTTAGAATATTTCAAGAAGAATTTACAATATTCTTGATCGAGTAAGCCATGTGAAGAAAAATTCATAAAATTTTCTTCTCATGTTCAATCTCCAGACCTATTGAGCATTCTTAGATGTAAACCCACCACTGGGTGAGAACAACCCTGACCTACAGCATTTCCAAGACACACAAAAAGTTAAGATGTTGTTGAAAACTGTTTGTTGTTGGTACGACTGATTGAACGCGCATTGAAGTGTGATTTGAGTCGACCTGTTGCTTAGATGCGCCTTGGGCCAAGGCCTCACTTTATATGTATTACAGTGAGGCCCTGCTTAGACTACTGCGGCTGCAACAGAAGCACTTCAAAGTGGGCCACTGGTACTGTGTGTGTGTACAAACTGGAAGATCACTCATTGTAGTTTCCAAATTGGATACTTGTTCGGTGTGCGCCAATGGGCCAGACCCCCCACAGCGCCTCGAGCCTCCGCACCGGCCCCTTATACAAATAATACGCTGCCATCAGTGCACCTCAATTCGCCTCCAATTTAGCGTGTGATCCCTCTCCAACTCCCGATCGGCCAGAGACCGTTTTCGCACTAGATAGACCGGTCCACTCTATTGATCAACGCACGCAACTCAAGCACAGATCTATTCCGCTTTTCAATTCTGAGAATTCCATGAGAACGCTTCAGATTTGAGAAACTATGAAACTTGGAAATTGACAGCAAGTCGTTGAATTTACCATGAAAAGTTAAAAAGGAAATTTTTACAATAGAAAAAAATATTTGTTTAATTATTTCGTTTTGTGTTGTCTTAACTGGTGGCCAAACTCAAAATCAATTATTTCCAATGATTAGCCTATTTTTTGTTTGTACTTTCTTCTTGAAGTGTCAATAAGTCTATTATTCGCACCTTTAGGCCTTGATTAGACGATGTTTCTTATGTAAATCGGATGGATAGTATCTAGTTTTAACACAGTTTTATCTAATTATTGTTTCACTTCTCAAGCTTTTTCTATTAGATCCTGCATATTCTAACATATTAGATTGATGATTCGACATATTGATTCATTTATACTGTAGCTTATTATTCCCTCACAAAATACGATTCATAATCTTAGCATTATGCAACACATCCTATTGAGCATATTACTTTATTCACATAGTCTCCGCCTATTCTTTTGATAGCAGGTAGATATTGTTCAACAAAACGATCGCATAACATAATAAATGAATAAAGTTGCCCGCCTAAGCGAGAAACAAAGGAGAATTTAGGATGTGGCGAGTTGTGGGTGGAGTGATATGTAAAAGAGGAGAGAAATACGTACGAGGAGAGAAATGAGTGAGGGTTAGGCTGGCGGACAATATTTTAGCTTTAATAGTGAATATCAGTTTTGTAAAGAGCGACGCGTTGAAATAGTTGGCCCATGGGAGAGATATTAAAGTCCGGGGAAGAAGAAGAAGAAGAAGAAGAACATGTCGAGGATGGGAACGACAATCTCAGATGAGTTGGTCCGGGGGGGGGGGGGGGGGGTGAGTGAGACGGCCTGAATCCACGCGAATTACACGGCTGTAGAGATGGTCCCCAGTCATCAGCATCATTAGGGCCTGAAGCCCGCCTCCGCGAGACACGCGGCGTTCTTTGATGTTTCCTGTTAATTCTAGGTGTTATACCTTCCCCGTAATATACTTACACGACCGGAGCCTATCCACTTGTAAATTAGAGGCTGGTCGCTATCGCGCCCGCGCCTCGGGACCGACCGGACACCCCCATACCCTTCCCCCTCACACCACACCACCCACCTTCCCACGCGCACACACGCACGCGCGCACTTACCGTTCCTATTTGCCCCGCTAACGGACGTCGTTTTCTTGTAATAGCGCGGTTTTTAATAATATGTAGAAGAAAAAGGCTGACCGAAAATCACCACCTCGCCAGAAGAGACGCCGCTGGATTTCAATTTATCCCGACACTCAAATCTATCAGCAAGATGTTTTGTTGAATGGATTTCGCCATCGAGTCGCATTTCAGTGATTGGAACAGGATAAAATGATAATTGAGAATTTGATAAAGCTCTCGAAGGCCTATGAAAAGCAATGGCAAGGCTATGTAAGAATAAGAATAAGAATATTTATTCCAAAATTCACGGACATAATAGGATAAACCCCTTCAAATCAGCAAAAAACTTCAATTTCGGCTCACCAATTAAAAAATTCAACTCATTTTCAACAAAATGAGCTTTTGCAGAAGTTTTATACTGATGTTTATGGAGGCTCTTTTATAAAAAGCCTGTTGTCTTGCTTGCAGGTGGTTTGGATGGTTTGGAGTTGAGCTGGCTCTTTCCTCCGGGCTTTCTCCCTTCGGGGCTGACTTATACAATGTTTATAGAAGCTCGCACTTCCGATCATCGACTCTCCAAAAAGTACAGACACCACCATGAGTGTCCGCAGGTTTTTTGTGAGAATATGTTCAATAAAGGGAATACACATAAACTATTAACAAATTATTTTATGAAATAATTGGATGACCGTAGCTGGATATCGCGTCAACTGCCGGCTGCTCCTGAGTGGTTGCCTGGCTGGGTGGATGCAGTACATCGACTGGAAATGTTACAGGGGTACAAAAAAGAATAAATGACGAGATCTATTGCTCTATTGCTTTATTGTTCAAGCCATAGGCTCAATTTAGCCGTTTACGATTCAAACACCTTATCATGGGTTAGGAATACTTCAAAGTCCAAGGGTTGATTTGTTAAGAGTATCAAACCACATTCAATGGTCAATTTCCACCTTCGAAGCTCACAGAGAAGAAAGTATCCAAGAGTATGACAAAATAATGAAGATAATTGCAAAAAATACTAGAGTTCTAGGCATTCTAAGCAGGGTTCTTCAGAACCTTGAGTAGTATGGAAGTAAACACATTGTGCAAATCAGTCTGCCGAAACAATCAATGAGAACTACAAATTATTATCAATATATCTTCCCTACTTGAGCTTCTTGATACAATTATTGAAATACATCCTCCATCCGTCATCAGGCTGCGTTTGAAAGTTCCAAGTGGCACCCAAGAGAAATAAAAAGGATAACAAAGGAAGACTATGAAAAATCCAAGTTGGTAAAATAGATCTCAAGCTATTGGAAAACTATCAGAACGAGGTCACTTAGTTATGTGATACACACTCCGGAAAAATACTCGGAATAATAATTCTGATACTTGAAGAATATGCAGTTTACAAAATGAGCACACCTATTTTTTTTGCCTGCAGTGGCAAAAAGTCTTCAGATTTCATCCTGCTTGAACCTAGTAACCGAGCATGATAGGTTTGTTACGTATAGGAAAACTATAGAAAGGAAAATATAATTTTCACAAAGCACAGTAGGCAGAATCTCATAACCTCGAGTTTTATATAAATGTTATCAAAGCATAACTTACAGGTCATAAACAATTGATTAATTGAACTTTCCAGAAAACCTTTACTTTGAAGTTTATATTTCATAAACTGTGTGAAGGGTGCTAGCAGCTTTCTCAGCACTTGCGGCATTTCATCAACCACGCTACCACGCCGTGAGTTCTGTATCTTCTTTCGACCTTTCTGACTCTTTCGCAAGTAGGCTACTCACCAAGAAGTTCAGGGGTATTATGAAAAAATTATTGCAGAAGAAATTGTTCATTACTTGAGAGACTACATCACGATTTTTCAGTCTGGTAAATGGTGTTTTCATGGCAAAATCATAAATTTGCGCAAAATATCTACTAAGTATTCTATTTTCTAAATAATTATTCATAATCAAAGATATTGATAGTTACACAGTAAAAATCAATGACAATTGGTTGGCTGCTGTGAGTCGGGAAAGCCAAGAACCTTATTATCATCTCATATAATTTATTCTAGAATGTTAGAAGATTTTTCACAATAGTGTTGTCTAGTTTTCATAATAGAAACGACCAATTTTTGCATAAAAGCTCTAAGCTGAGTCATGACATAAAATGATAACAAAGTAAATTATGCTCCAAAGTATGCTTCAAAGTCATAGTTTTGCAATTTGAAAATTGATAAAGTTTTTGTATATTTTCCATCCACTATTATCGAAACTCCAGTGCTGCCACCTTAAAATCCCTCAGTGACGCCTATGACAACTGAGCTTCCACCGATCCATCTCAATTTCAACCTTAAAAGGAGGTCCAATGATCCAGACCAGAACTGATTAAAAAACTGACCATCAGGCCCAGCCTACCTTGCTTGTAGGATTGATAGCAACTATTTCAGATAGGTCAGTTCTAGCAGGGCTAAACAGGATGAACCGGGTATGTACGTGAGTGTGTGTGCGTAAGAGATGAGGTGAGGTATTAAGATGACAGACAGCGGGGAAAGAGACTGGACGGGGATATTAGCTCGTTCGTATATCTCATCCTGGCTTCTTTTTCTTTCTTGTGCGCCGACAGAGAAGGCCCCACGTGGTGAGACCCTCTAAGCTGGTGTCAAAGCCCGAAATCTATAAAACTACCAACATTACTACCCGCCACTATCATTCCTTGGGCGTTCTTCGTCCTTTCGTCTCATTCTCTCATTACATCTATCTCTCTCACTATCTCTCATTCCCTTCTCCTCACTCCTATCTCATACTGTCCAGATTCTATTAACAGGCCGTTCTTTCTTTCTCTCATAATCACTCATCCTCTCGCAGTTTACACCTTCTCTACTCATCCTCTCCTCGTTTCGGCAGAAAGTACACGTTCAAACAGATGGACTCCGAAAAAGACACGAAAGCAGATTATCGGTGTTTAGGGCCGGTTCACACATTTTTCTGCGGCTTAAGTGTCGTCGTCAGAAGCCAGATTTATTCATGTTCACACACTCTTCCCGGCTACTTGTGGTATTGGAGACTTGTCAAACGTTCATCAAAGCGAATTCAATTTTCGAGATTAGTGAGAGATTCCATGATTGAAATTTGTTGTTTGCATTGCTCGACAGATTTTCTTTGAAACAACTTTTTCATAATCCGCTCTTCTCTTGTTGAAAGCCGATGCGTTCAATAAATTATTATAATGCATAAACATAAGTAAAATCACTCGCACCTGTTTATGGAGGTTATAAAGTTTAGTGTGACTCATTGAACAATAATTATCATTAGCTTATTACATAAACTGTGTACTACTGAAAAGAAACTATAATTTGATGAAGCACAGCAATACTTTCATATTGAATATTGACACTTATATATTGGCGGTATATTGTGGTGTGTTTGTATTGTTCTAAGGTGTTGAGTTCGTGTCCTTTGGATTTTATATGTAGAATTTGTAGGTTGTTAGTGATGTCAGTAAAAGTGTGTCCAGTTTGAATGATATGGTCGGCGAAATTCGATTCAGCTTTTGATTTGATGTTTTATGGCTTGAAAATGTTCCTTGTAACGTTGTTTGAATTTGCGGCCTGTTTGTCCTATGAAGAATTTGTTACAATCAGAGCAGTTCAGTTTTTGTATATCCCTGAGAGATATAGTTTAATTTTAAAATTTCAATTTTGGATATTGAAGATGCTTTTTTTTTGTTTTGTTGATTTTTTTTTTTTATTTTTTTATATATAAAATATATATAAATATTTTAACAAGAAGGTCTCAATTTAGCTGGATATAAATCTAAAAAACTTCGTAAAGAGATCCTATTTGTTTGTGTTCAGTGTAGTTTGAGTGCAACTGCATTTTTTTTTCTGAATGAGATGGTGTGGCCGGCTTTTTTGAAGATTTTTGCTAGTCCGTTTGATTGTGGACTAATGTATGTCATTGTGATGTATTTTTTGTCAGTGGTGTTGGTGTTTTGTTTTGTCAAAAAACTGACATCGATGATCAAGAAGGACGCCTCTGAAAATGGATCTCCAAGATTCGAAAACGTTCGGCCTACAGAGTAAGTAAAATAATACTTATCTATATATATAAAAATGAATGTCTGTCTGTATGTATGTATGTTCCCTATAGACTTCAAAACTACTTGACAGATCGGCATGAAACTTTGGGAATATGTTATGTGAATATTGGGGATGGTTTCTGACCATAAATTTTAATAGGGGGGCTAATGATTATTATTAATTAATCCATTTTACAGACCTAACCTACTGAACTTGCCGGCCAAACAGCTTAAAGGAACAGCTGATAGAAGTCAACTGTTTTTAATCATATGGCAGGACCCTTAGCGGCGTTATTTACGCTGTCTGGAACGCAAAAACTTTGCATGTAAGCTACCGTCGGAGCCTTGCAGTATGTAGGAAACATATGACTGGGTATGATGAAATGTAAATTATGCCGGGTTGATGACATCTGTTTTTTAACCAATGCAGCTAGAAATTTGAAATGTAGTCTCAATAAAATCAAAAACGTAGCTTCTACCCTAATAGTCGGAGGTTTAAATTTGAAATGTTCATTGAGAGGGGTGGTGAGTAAGGTCTTACTGTGTAAGAAAACAACGAAGGATCAGCTGGAAGAGCCCTAGGACTAACGTCTTCCCTAATAGTCCTAGAAGGTTGAAATTTGAAATGTAACTTCAGTGGGAGGTGGCAAATAATAAAATCAAGAATTTTTTATGAGAACGCAGCAACGCGCGTCGGGCCAGCTAGTTCTTAATAAAAATTTGACTGCAAGTCGTTGAATTCAATTAAAAAGTTGATATAATTAATAATTTAAAAAATGTATGAATGCAATTTAATTAATAATGAATAAATTATTAATGAGAAAAATATAATGTCCAATAAAAACGTGTAGGCTGTTGCAAGACAGATAGGAGTTATTGGACAAGTTCTTCATTCCCTTTTGAATAACACACGCCAATATTTTCAGTTATTAAAAACCACTGATTATCAGAAAATCCTACAGTAATTTATCACATTCGTGCATAATGTGCTGCTCCTCAAATAAATGAGGTGACAATGAATATAACAATGAACTGAATTTTCTATTTAAAATACGGTAGGTCAATATTTCAGTGTTGACTGAGCTTTCCAAAACCACTCGTTTTTTCCTGTCCTGTCTCTCCTCATCAATGCCCAAGAAATTCCGCAAAAATATTTACTTTCTACCTTTAGATATCTACCGTCCTAGGTCCTACTACCTAATAGCTTCTCCTACTATCGCAAATAGAATCTGATACGGTAGCATTTTTGTCCACTATTATCATTCCCCTTTTCAGTTTCTTTTTAATATATATTTACATTTCCATTCTACTAGAAAGTCTACTGAAAATGATAGTTACTTCATGGATAGGCTGACATTAATTTCACATTGAACCTGCTTCAGTAGTGGAAAATTGAGTTCATAATTATCACACAACTTGAGCTGTATTTGATTGTTTTGTGTTTAGTTGATGATAGTGTTATTTTCTAATAAGAGACTGTTGCCAATCTATATAATTAGATTGTTTTTGTCCGAGTATTGTGGTCATTGGCTACAATCTGTTCAATAGAGTTTTCTAAATTATCCTTAACATAAATTCGGCTTTTTAGTAGCCTACAAGAATTGAAAGGAAGTGTCAAACTTTTAAGCAGTTAAAAACTCTTCCTGCATTAAGCTCTTTTCAGCAGAAGCTCTTTCAAGATCTTTTCTTGAACTACCAGAAATCACAGGTTTATCACATGTATTGCTTTCAGCTGATCCATTGATTCTTTTGTTGCTCTATGTTATCCTACTGTATTATTATAGTAAAAAACCTCTATCATGCTATTGTTTTCTTTACATAGTCTATAAAAGTTTGGAAAATGCGTACAGCTTGTTTCGTAGCAGTCCGTCGTTGAATTAATTTATCACGTCACATTATTACCATGATGTGTAAGATAGAAACATCACATTTAATTCACACTATTTTATTATAGTGAGGTTTTTCTATCATTCTAATTTTTCAAGGTTCTTTGAATTCAAAGGTGTGTTTAGATAACATACCAATCTTATAAAACAAAGTTTGATGAACAAGGTTCTTCAACAAACTTGTTATGTGATAAAGTTGTAAGAGTAAAAAGCTATTTATATGAATAAGAATGGAAACTTTGTGGTACAAACTTTTGATTTTGGAAACTGCATTCCTATGTGAAAAGTTCTAAAACATGTTCATGTAAATGTAAACGCGCCCTTACAGACTTTCATAACATAGCTCTCAGTGTTTTTTTTGAATGTCATGCCTACTGATGAAATTACGATTCTATTCTCAATCTTGAAACTGGTGAATGCTACAAAATAAAATGTATAATATAAATTCAAGGATATGGAAGTAATCAGTTTTTCTTATTTTTAGTTCTTTTGGGGAATAGATATAAGATCAAATCTGATAAGACAGGTAATAAATAAGTGAAATATAAACTTAAATTAATAAATTCAGGAATAAAAGATAGAACCCCCAGAGATTTGAAATTAATGAGGCTTAACTGATGAAGCTCTTTAATCTATTAATGATAAATGATAAATTATTGCTTAGCTACGGACTAGTCAAAAAGACTCTTACGAAAATCAAGTCGCCTGTCCATCTGAGGACTTTTCAAAGTCTCGACACTCGTTTTCTTTAGTGATTCCCCCAGCTGGAATGACTAACTGGATACACAGCAAATCGTTATCGAGTCAGCAAGTAACTTACTGGGCTATGATACAGAATAATTATAACATATTGTCATTATTATACGTACGAGTCCGTTTGATCGAGTAATAATTATTAGGCCCATAGTCTAATAATAATGCGGTGGTTTGCGGCAATTGAAGTTTTGGGTATAGGCTTCTTGATAATCTTGAAGTTTTCGACTTAAAATTGAAAATAAGAGAAAATGATTCAAAACAGCACATGACCACGGAGAAATTTGTTTCTCACATTAGTAGACATGTTAATCATTGTTTTTCCATAACTCTGTCTGATAATAATGTGCAAGGGTTTCCTGATAATTTATTTTAATTATTACTACTGATATTTTCGATTATCTCTCTTTCTCTCTCTCTCTCTCAATTATTGTAGGCAAGATCAAGTGTTTTAAGAGTAGACAAAAGATGTCCAAACTTCATCGCAAGTTATTAGTTAATGCATCACTTCTTTATTCTTTGTAAAGTTTCATTCGCTCTACCGATTAGGCCATATTTAATACTTTCTCCACCAAGTTAAATACCACCGTCTTCAATCTATGTAATGTTAGTAATAGCCCATTGTTTTTTATTCACTCATACAAAAATAAAGTATTCTAATCTAATCGAAAGTAAAGTTTTGTTCTAAAACTACTAAGATCACAAGAGGCGTGTATCTTATTCATAGAAAAAGTCAATAAGGTTTTCATTGGAAATTATGACATGGGGAAAATTACCTTGAAATGGATAGCCGGTAAAGTAGGGAGGCATGTTTAGTGCCGACACAGCCATTTTCCAACACGATCAAATAATAGGTGTTAACGATGAAAATTTGTAATTGGATTACCGAACCGCCGTCTCATAAAACACTTTTATCGATCGATGGCAAAAATCCAGGAGAAGAACACACAACTCACGACACAGCTGACCGCGGCAGGGTCGCTGAGAACACTGAAAGCACCCGACCAAAACCAGCCTCACAACCAGCTTTACTGGGGGCGGGGTCCTATTCAGCTTTCTTGTCATATCCTGGCTTCCCATTGGCCAAGTTTAGATCACCACCCCTGAAGGTGGAGCTAACTTCAGCCAAGCCTTTTGTACAGTTGCATAAGTTTCTGCAATGAACTCCCACCTAAAAGAGAATGTAACGTGCTGTTTGCCTTAAAAATGCTTTGGCGTATCAAATTACTGAAATCATCAGCAGGCCTATCAAGCTCCTAGAAGGAAATTACTCGATGCTAAAAGCTTTTATCACATTTATTCTGATACTTGAAGAAAGCAAAATGGCATTAGCTTATGGCTGTATTTCTCAACCAGTAAATGTGGATCTCCTGAAGGATCGTGAGGCGAGTTACAGGGGAAATATATGGAAGAAATTCAGGTTGTTTAAACATATTCTACTTCTACCATTAATTTTCACTTTTCTCTCACAGATCTGTACAAGTTTTCCAAGTGATGCTGAAGGAGGGTTTGCACACGCGGATACTTAATATAAGACTGTTCTATGTGGGATAAATAATGAATGAAGTTCTACTGCGTAGGTTAATTGCTTGTCTTTGATATTCTAAAGCCTGTTGGCTAAACAGGAGCCAGATTTAGCATTAAAATAAGTGTGTGTTTCAATTCTTGAATTAAGGATAAATTAGGTATTTTTATCCAAAATTATCATAAATTTTTGTGTCATAGTTATCGAATTCTAGATTCAAGCTTCAAGAATTTCTTGACTTTTCAAATCAGGTTGACATCTTTGTTTTTTAATGATATCAATTTTTTAAGAAAGGATGTTTCATATCATTTTTATATCATTACATCTTTAGGCCTATACTATTTATTTATTCATGAATTAAGAATAAGTTTGGTTCATTGCTCTAGTTTGTTAGTCTGATACTTCTAAATGATATTATTTCTAAAACTGATGAATCTAATGACTGGAATCGACTTTATTAGTGAACTCCATTAAATATATAAATCCTGCATTAACTTCATCCTGCTTTATGAAATTCAAAATACTTACTTTTCTGGAGAATAAAGCTCATCCTCTAACAGAAATAGTGGATCATTTCTTCTCACCTATAACTTTATTGGCTCATGCCACTAATAGTTATTTATGTATTAAGAGCGTGAAGCGCGACTTTATCGCTCGAGGCAAAACATTTACTGCGCGACGCATAGCGGAGCGCAGTAATTTTGCGAGAGCGATAAAGAAGCTTCACGCGCGAATTACATACAATATTTTTCCTAAAACTGCAGTTCTAGATTCCAACACAATAAAAACTTTTAGTTTGTAACATCACAGACCGTGCGCGGATTTGGTTAGCTTTCGCCTTTTTTGAGGTTATGTGAATTTCACGAATTCCATGATCCACCAATGACAAGGCATCAAAATCAAAACAGAAGCGTAAAGAAAACAGCTGGCGAGCGTAAAGTACTTTACCGCTTGCGGAGCAGTAAAGAGGTATTTTACAATTAGTTTTCAGTATGTAAATAACTACTTTACGAGCAGTTGTAGGAAAAAACAATTATGTTTAATTTTCAAGGATATCCTTTATAACTTATGTCTCAATTGAGAAATTCAATCATGATGTTCCTCAGTGTTCTAGACTTGCCCATAAAGACAACCTTTTTATCAAATCTCTTGAGTGATTGTATGTTTGCAATTATGACTATTCAGAGCAAACAACAAGCTGAGCAGTAATTAGCTTTGAAGGAGTCGGGTAGGCAATTTGAACACATTTTAAACCATCAAGGTAATTTGTCATTTCCGATAAACTGTTGGATAGAAGTTAGGAGGGCAGTCTAGTCGGTGCCTTACATCAAACTATAGAATGCAGTACATCGTACATCCATCCTACCCATTTTACGGATATTATGTAGTAGGTTATTTATTAAAGCTTTGTGATTGTCTGAATACTGTGATGTCTACCAGGTCAAAAGGGAAGTGTCGGACTACACAAACAATCCTGGATCGTCCAATTAAAAACAGCATAGATGATAAAAACTGTTCTCTGCTGTAATATCACTTCCCGGTGGTTTGGAACCCACCTGAGTCCGTAGGTCCAAATCACTAACCACTAACAAACTCATTTCCCACGCAAAGGTCTCAGACAAGTGAGTTTCATCCGCAGGAAAAAAGAAAAAATGAATGGCAGAAGTACTGTGATTAAGACGTGAAAAATAAATTTAATTTTCATTGTTTTGTATATTTTTCCTTTGTAATGGTAATGTAATATGGAGAAACTTGTATCTGTCTATGATTGACGCAATGACGCTATTACCCTACTATCCCACTCAAGTAGTTCTTTGTTTTTTCCAATGATGCTGTACATTGTTTGAATAGTGCACGCACGTAAACGGACGATCCGTGCGTCCGAAAATCCTAGTGTAAAGGTAACATCACTTAGGGTAATTACATTAATTAAATCATTTCATAATCACATTCACACTATATCATCTGGGTAGTAACCCAATTACTTCTTACTACTTTTAAAAAGTACAACCTAGTCTGTATAATTTGTTCGTGAGCCGGAGTTGCAAATTCAGCATCTAGCTAAATTTTTTGTTCTACCATTCGCTTACCAATAAACTATTAATAGGCTATAACAAGTCTATGAATTTTATGTATCCGAAAAAATAAGGTCTTGATCATAATAAATCTGCTTAATAATCTCAGAGAACAGATTAATAAATACTATAAATAGGTGTAAATCCTCTTTATACAGATTTATCACATTCGAGTGCTTCAAGGTTTGTTAAATAATATTCTATGATCAATAACAATTTCAAAGTGGTTGTGATAGACAGTAGGATTTGTGATAAATCGGAAGATGAAATTAGACAGAACTTCATAGGCCTATTTCATATTAATTACCACGAGGGAATTTTATTAGTTGGGTGCACTGACTGACATCGACTCCATGAGACATGAGGGATCCTCAATCCCCCAATAATTTTACAAAATATTTCAAAAACGTCCACAGTAAATCAGTAATACAAATATTTGAAAAATATTGTTAAAGCCCCCGTGAACTTTAAATAATTGGTTTAATTTGTTTAATGAATCAAGAATGTGTATGAAAAACAATTACTTATAACTTGTGTAATAGCCTACATAATTATACCATAATATTTTCGTGTGAAAATGTTATTGTCACCTCTTAGCGCATATCTCCTATTGTCAGTACTGGCTAGTAGTTGTCATTTGTAGCACCAACACAGATTTTTGAAGTTAAAGTTGGTAACATTGAGCACATAATATAAAAAAGAAAGCATAATACTGTATATTATGTTCGAAGTGATTAATTTTAACTATGTGTAGTGTGTAGGTGTTGCTACATATGAAAACCATTGACAATATTTTTTTCTACTGTCATTTGAAAATCTCTCGTGAATGAGGAGAAAATCCTCATGGTACAATTTTGACAAGTATACGCTTTTTCTATCACGTACCTCATTAAAGTATATTATTGATAAAGATTTAAAACTTGAAGAAATAGCAATACTTCAAAGAATTGTCAATAATTTCTTTACAACAAAAATTACTATGTTTGTTAAAGCTGAAATAGCTCTAGATAATTTTAAAACGCACATTTTTGCAGGTAGATTTTCTTGCAAATTGTCCTGGGTGAGGAGGGTGATGGGCCACCCACGTACCTCCTTTCCTGTAGGAATATCCCTTCGCCACCCACCGCCCCAAGCCAATAATTTTTACAAGTCGGTGCCCCTGGTCGTGCTTCACGTAATGCTCTTTAGTTGTTGCATACTTTATAGCTTCAATCTACATTGGTACGCTAGATTACAGAATCAAAATGAATAATAAGATTTGAAGTTGTCTTACCACCGAAACTAGTATCTCACTGTTTTCAATACATGTGGTTGTGACAACTTCAAGTCTTATTATTCATTATGGACATCTTCCACAATATCACCTTTACCACTACAAAGAAAGACAAAATCAGAAGTCCACAAGTCACTATATAGGCTCTGGTTTGATGAATGCCAGAAAGATTGCCAAATCAGTAAGATGGGTTTAGTGGATATCCTGGGTATTCTACAGAAGGAAACGTTCAATTCAGGAAAGATACATCTTTGCATTATAAACACTCATCAATCTAGACACGAGTTGCTGCTTCTGAAAAGTATTTGTGTGCATTTGTTCAAATCGCAGTGCTAGAAGCAAAACCAGTAGGATAGATCACGGCCAACAATAAACAAGTGTCAAAAGCTATCTCGGGCCATCTGATGGATGGGACGCGATTTCTGTTAGCAAAACACCCCGAGGGAGTACTTGAGGCCGATGAGCAGTATTCACGAACTCACGAACTGGATGAATGTTATCTGATTGGCTCCCGGGAGACACTGTTTTCCTATTCTGCCTCACACCTGACGCACAGCATCACATCTTCATGCATCAAAACAGTGAGCAATTGTGGGTCGACTTCTCGAATGGATAACCTAATTCTTCCTTTGAGACGGAAACTCGACACTGACTTGTAACTTCTACTTTTGAAGATTGAGACATGAGCACTTTTACAAATAGTGGAATTGACTGATTCACTTAGCTTTGGGATGATTCGTTGAAAGTGACGTATCTTATTTTGTAGGAATCGTTATTCATTTGTAAAAAAAATAGCTCTCATCTAAAGTAGGAAGATAGAAATTTATTTTTGATAGTCAATATCACCTTTGGTAACATATAAATTTAAAAAAATACATAACAGAATAATAAACAAAAACTTATCTAGATGCATTCCTGTATAATATGACTCCATGATATACTACTTCTGCAAAAAAACTCTAATACTGGTTATGAGTACACAATCTTTGAAAAATAATGAAATGGAAATATGATATAATTGTAAAAGATGATGAATATTAATAATATAATGTGGATGATCACTCAAATATTGATATGATATCACATCGTTCACATACACCTAGTGATCTAGGAGACTTTCCATTCCCATTTTTCATCTCTTAATCTTAATCCCTAGATTAGGATGAAAAAATCGAGATTTTTTTATTGCTCATGATGCCTATGAGTCCGAGACTTGTGCGTGGGTAATGAGGTGAATGATAACACACATACGTGCCAGACGGAGGAGCGGGATTGGAACCCATGACAGCTGAAACGACAGCAAGCTGAAGCTGCGACGCCCCAACCAACTGTGCTAAGCGGCCGTGGTTGCTGTCTTTAAAAACTAATTTTATAGAAGTTTATAAGGTGTTATGAAATAACTATCATTCTAGGGATATCTTCATAATAACAGCCAAATATCAATGAATGACTAACTCATCACCGTTTCTCGAAAACCACTCAGCCAAAAATGTTGAAATTTGGTATACATGTTAAGGCAAGACTATAGACGCGTGCTTAGAACAAAATTTTGAAATTTTTCCGAAAATACGCCCAAAATTGACGTTTTACTAACACTTTTAGCGTTCTGATGTATTAAATGGCCGTAGAAGTTTAGTAAAACTTTTCCCCTCTCCCTGGCAGGCGAGCGAAGCAAACCTCCTTGTTTCTTATCAATTTGTCTCCCTGGCTAGACGGCTAAGGTCAGCAAAGCGAGCCTGCCGTTATTCTTCTTGAAAATAATGTATATTTTAATGATGTGAATGGTGTAATGGTGCGACTTTCACCCAAATTAAACGTGGACTGTATAGAACAGTTTAAAGTTGGAAAGAAAATTTTACTTTGAATGTGAGGGATCAGGTCTAATTGCACCGTACTGTATAATTATGCGAAAAAGATTCAGTTTCAACACATTATAATTCAGAAACAGGAGAATTTCAAAGCTTATAATAGATCAATGGAATAAAAGTAGTGAATGCCGAAAGCTATTCGGGGGACATAGTAATCATATTTTACTGATATTTTGGACCAAAATAAATATTCTTTGTCTTTTTCATCGACGTAACCTCGTTCCATCACTGGATCCGGCACTGCAATTATAAGTACGTATTGTCCAGCCATATTTCCAATTAGTTGAAGTTAATCTGTGATGTAAAGCAAAACTTAAAATTGAATTTCTAGTAAAATTATTCTTCTAAGACTTACAAAAATTAGTGGATGAGGTCCGTTGGATATTGCATGTCAGTGCCTTATAGCTTTGATTTGTAGTTCGTGCTTTAGAGATCGCATTGCGCGCCAGATAAGTTTATAGTGCAGCTAGCTCGATTATTATAGAGACAGGAGGAAAGATATCGTGGGAGTATGCTGGGAATGGATATTTATGTTTTCATAAGCTCAATTGCCGGTATCTTGCTGGGTAATGAGGCTCACACCACCTAGACGTGAGTGAAACGAAAGTAGAACGAGATTTTTCTTTGGTGAGGATACGATGATTATGATGCTACTGTCGCTGATGCTACTGTTGCTGATGCTGCGATGATGATGATGATAATGATGAGCATCATCCATGCTGCTACTCCTCAACAAACAGCTACTGTAAGGATACCTTCTAGATTATTGTCTAGTCTACGGAGCGGAATTACTACTTGTGGACGATCCTAAGCTGGAGACGAAAGCAATAACTTAATTAGCAGCTTACTGCTCTTCATTTTCATTTCGAGCCCAGTTTCAATTCGGTGCCGTTCGCGTATTTCACATCAGTCAAGATTACCGTCTTTGCTTTGCCCTTCGTATTGCAGGTTGCTTTCTACGAATGGAGACTTACCTTTGATTCGAGATTTCACCATTCGGTTCCCATAGGAAACAGATCCGACACTTGTTTCCACCGTAATCTATGGTATGAGAGCTATGAGTAGTTAGTCAGACACGGAGCCGGTGTATATGCCTAATGTTTGTATGGACCAATTATTTTAGATTGACAATTAGTTGGCCAACCTACATCAATAAGGTTCCAATTAATTCTTTTTGTATGATCTGCTCTCATTATTTTCGACTTCTACCCCAAAATTACCTTAGATATGAAATTATAGAAAAATACATAAGAAAATTAAAACTATATGGGCTGAGAAAACCAGAAGTTCCAATGAAGGGTCCAGTGTTATTCCAATCAGAACTCAGAATTACGCCTTGGAGTAATTTGTAGCTGAAACCTTCACCTTGGGAAAACTCAAAATACATAATACTATGCTAGTTCAAGTTAATTTTGGTGAGTTTTCAACAGTAGCTCAACTAAATTATTTAAAGGATATGCGTAGAGTAGTTCAATAAATTATTCAATAAAATAGGTAATTTTGAAGTGTCTCTTATCAGAATGATGAATGATTTGAATGGAATGTCCTTTCATTGAGGAATGGAAGTCCACAGTAACTACAATCACTTCCAAGAGCGAAAACCCTTAAATAAACGCATGCGTAAAGACATACAGTTGCATGGGCAGGGTACTTGCGAAACGTGGTACATAAATCAAAGCACTCTTAGTATGAAGCAGTTATGACAAACCCATACGCAATGCCTTCTGCCCTTTTCAGAAATTATTCAAGGATTTTTTCTACACAGTGCATTTGAAATTCCTCCATTAAAAACACTGGTTGAGCTTCAGTGTTGGAATTACATTTAAACCCCCAAGCTAAAATATTATGACATTGATAAGGTTATCAAATTTTACTTTCAATCAATTTATTTGCGGTACCATTCAATTATTCCTTTCTAGCCTAACCGTCTCATGTTTCATTTTGATATTATTCATTTCAACACAGAAAAATTCGGGTATTTACAATGCCCCGGAGGCCAATGTTGGATTTTCTTATTCAAAATTTCTATATAGTGAATAGCCTACAAAACGACACTACAATATTAATAATTATGACACAAAAATATAATCCATACATAAATATAACTAGTTCTATAATGCTTTCGAAATGTTCAACTAGGTTCTCAGTGTGAAGGAAATCGAGTCTGGGATTTATGAATCATATGAGGATTATATTAATCATCTAGGATCATATGAATGAGTGTATGGAAAATTAAGCTCTAACTTCAAAGTCAATATGAAATTGACATATTTTTAGTATTATACCTTCTTTTTTGCTGATGATGCCCACTTGAGTCCGAGACTTGTGCGTGGGTAATGAGGTGAATAATAACACACATAGACGGAGGAGCTGGATTCGACCGCTGAAACGACAGCAAGCTGAAGTGGCGACGCCCCAACCAACAGCGCTAAGCGGCCCGCCAGAATCTACCTCATTAGTTTCCCTATTGATAATATTCAATTCAATTGATATTTTTCGAATATCGGTACTATATTCTAAAGGCTAAACTATCAAACTTCCTATAATTTGTACCCAGTTTTCTTGTTATAGCTTATTTACAATTTCACATGAATCAAGCAACTGATCTGTCTAATGTAGCCATCGGTTTAACACTCCAATTACTCGATTACCTTATTACATTGACATTTTATAAAGGCCATCAGCTTCTCACCCCTAGTGAATAGGCCATAGTCATAAACTGAAAAAATTGATTCCAATCTGTGAAAAATTTAAGATGTTTTCTTCATTCAATACCTGTAGATATTCATTGTTTTGTCATTTCATTGATAGATAGCTGTTAGAGGTTTCAAAGTCAGCATTTTCCTAATAGAAGGAATAAAAGGAACGACCGCAGACTAGCACAGCAAAGGCCCAACTGAATCATGTCGACTTTTCGACTCTTTCATGATTCTGTATGTGAATGTTCAATGAACAGTGTCGATGTCAAAGCGGGTGGTGTGTCAAGGGAAGTAGGCCAATTGTGTGGGAGGGAGGCTGACTCGTTTCGAACACCATTAGATGCATTCTAGCAGCGCGAGGCTCGAGGACCTTGTGGCAAGAGTGTGAACAGATCAAACGCGGGCGGCTTCTTTCTGGTCTGGACAGTCGACTGCGATGCAAACAAAACGGAGGCCTTCTTTCAAAGAGGCCGACTTGTGAGGCCGCTCCGAACAAACGCCAAAACTACAATAGCCGGCAGTTCATCCGTGGACGTGATCCCTGTCCTACAGCTGGGAGGTCCTCCCAGACTCCTCATCGCTCTCCCTGTGACTTACAGATCGTCTTTTCGGCAACCCCCATCCCCTACATCTATTACCCTATTCGAATATCGGTCTAGACGACCGACCGACCAACTATTTTGGTTTGATCACAATGAGAACGTCCTGTAACAATCAATCGACACCATTCAAGTGGTGCTCTTCTCAACGATTCTACCTTATTCTGTGTTATCCCACCCTCGTAAATAAAGCTAGCCCTGCTATGTTAAGGCCGGGTGGTCGAAGGAAACTTTTCAAAACAGCACTGCTTGTATTCGTATGTCTCCAATACTGTGGGATATTGTATTCCTATTCCATTTAATTATTGTAAATTTCATTGATCTACGAATAGTAGAATAGTCAACTGTTGTGGGAAAAAAATAATTGAATTTTTTTTTCAAGAGGATGAAGCCCACATAGGTCTGAGACTGGATGAGCCTGAGCTGGATGGTGGTGATCGATGAGTGGGACCTAAAGTTTTAGGTGAGTTCCGAACCACCGGGAAGTGATTTTACAGCAGAGAATAGAGTCTTTTTACTGGCCAATCCAATCGGTCATACAAAGAGCGCCCAGGAGTTTCGTAGCTTATCTCTGATTGAACAGATGGCCTACCTGCTACGGCACTCTGCTATCACTTCCCCTACTCAGCACTAGTCAGCATTATTGAAATACCAGGGTATTCAACGGAGTTCAATTTTATTCATGCTTGAAGACATTTTCTTCGAACCTGCGTGAGATCTTCAAGACTGTAATTTCATATTTTAGTAAATTAAATTATTTTTTATGTCAAGTCCACTGGAACAAATAATGCTGAAGCGTAATGCTCGACAGTCCTTCTCACCGTAGGTGTGGCTGCATCGGACCCATCGGTGGTTCATCTTTAACAATAATATTCCTAATTTTTCCAATTCCTTCTGAATTATTATAAATTAAAGAAAAGTCATTACTTTTTCAATAAAAGATTATTATTTTTGGTGAATTCTGGGAGAATTCATGCGTGATTTTGCAATAGTGAATATCGAGTATTTGATGCTCTACTGTGCTAGCATAGGACAATCTAAGCAATGAAACCATTAAATTTATGATCACAAAAATTTTTAAACATAAATGTTAAACGTTCACTGAACATGACGAAATATCTTCAAATGTCTTTCAATTCCCTCCAATGCTCCAATCTATTATTAAAATGTAAAAAATACAAATTCATCCAATTTATTCAAACCAATTAATTTAGTATTTTACGCTACAAGGCCGAGAAATAGGTGTTCACGGTAAGAGCATGTTAGTTTCCACGCGAGGCCTGCCGGGATTTCATGCGAGTACCGTTAACACCTTCCCGGGTGAGTCACGTACGACACTTTTCGCACACTACCAGAAAAAAATATACAGAGTAAGTAGAACACAACTCAAACATACGATCACAACACTGTTCAATATAAACTAAGTTATTTTAACAAAACATTTTTAAAGTACTTTCAACTTTATTTATACAATTATTTTAAGGCAATGTTTTTAAATCTTTCCAATATTTATTGTAAAAGTGCAATGTGAAATATTGTTACTAATGTTTATGGCTCTGTTTAATAGTTCGTTTTGTAATAGTCTACAGAAAACATTAAATATTCTAATTCATACCTGTCTTTCGACTTATCAGGCAGTAGATTTAAACTTGTTTCTTTTCATTCATCTATAACCAATATCTTGTGGAATTTCATACATTATACAATCATAATGTATCTTAAAACTTAGTAGTCTATAATACTTGTGATTGTGAAATCAATTAATTTTTAAATGTTAACAATACACAAATTCAAATACACTATGCAATAGCGGTTATTGATTGTTTTGATTCAAATTAACTAAATAATAGCATTGTTGGAAGGAAAATGCATTGTCGTGCCATCTAGTCGTGGTTCTTTGAACTACTTAAAAAGTTCATGGAAAGAAGAGCTCAGTAAATTTACCAGACTTCAGCTGATTTTGGTCGAGCCCAGTTTGTAAACAACTTCTTTCTGGTCTGCTAAGAGACCAGAAACCAGCTTCTGTGTAGTGTGGCGAAATAATAGATTTTGAATCACAATATAACGCTTCACCAGCTGTTTGCCGTTAGGCTATGTTCTATGGAAACAACAATGTCACCTTGGATTACAATCTATCTATCACTTCCTCGGGGAAGTGATAGCCGCGAGCCGTAGCAGGTATCTGTTCAATCAGATAGATAAGCTGCGTTCTCGTAGGTCCTGTTTGTAACGGTGACCGATTGGATTGGCCAGCAAAAAAGACGATGTTCTCTGCTGAAAATCACTTCCCGGTGGTTCGGAACCCACCTAAAACTGTAGGTCCAACTCATAAATCACCATCATCCAACTCATTACCCACGCACAGGTCTCAGACCTATGTGGGCTTCATCCTCAAAAAAAAAAAAATAAATAAAATCGTAAGCAATAGCAAGATATTAAGCTCATGAATAGTAACTATGTAATATTGCTAAATTGAAAATATTGATTAAAATGAATAAGGTAGGTGATGATAATATGGCCAAGCTGGTAATATGGCCAAGTTGTAATATTATAGCTAGTTCGAATGATTTTCACCAGAATGCATCAGGATACTCTCCCACCAGGTCACCTAGACGGGTAGAGTCCATTACTTGTGGGGTAGAACCTTTTCAGAGCACGGTAGTCATTGTTTTTCTGAGCTGTTGTGGAAAAATTGACGCTGTTACTAGATTTTGAAGGTAAGTTAACTACTATTTCTTTGTGTTTTGAGCACATGATGTGGTTGATCTTATTATTGTTTTCAGAACAGGTTTTAATACTAGATCGATGGGTAACATTGTTGAGTAAGCAACTGTTAGTATAAATTCTGCATTTTGGTAATAATTACAACCAGCACTTGTTGGTAATATGGCCAACCCTAGCAGTTGACCATATTAGTAGCACCTATTTGAAATGTTGGTTATAAGTATTATTTTTTGTTTTCAGAAATGTATGCTGAGGAGAATACTGAGAAAAAAAACGTGGGATCTGGAGTCAAGAGGGATTTTAAACCAAGCAAATTAAAGACGTCAGAGCTGACGTCAAACTGAAAAAAATTTACTGTGCCGTAGTTTTATATTGACCAAATATATTAATAAATAGATTTAAGTACTATTTATTCTATTTAATATCCTCATAACATATTTCTAAGGTACCTAATAATTTTTTCTAAGGGGAGTTTATTTCACAATATCATGTTGGCCATATTACAATCATATGATTTTAATATGGCCAACAGGTAAAACCTTGGAAAATATTTTTTTTATAATACTAAAAACTAGTTAAATAGGTTTATGTTCATTTTTTTCATCAAACAAATAGATGTACTTCAAGGATACATAAATAATTCAACTTAAGTTTGAAAATTGTGACCAGAATAATTGATCAATCCTTACTATGGCCATATTATCATCACCCACCTTAGTAGGATAATCAGTGGATGGAAATCTGACAATGTGCATGGTCACCAGCACACGTTGACAAGGGGAGTTTCGTCTCTCTCCTTGGAAAATGGAAAAATTAAGTAAGTTAAAGTCTGTCAACGCATTGTTCGCAGTGGACAATAGTCGGTTTTGCGCATGTTGGAAATCTTTTTTACACTCACGCTGTCTGCAATTCTGGAACTTCCATTCATCTTGCGTGGTGGGATAACAGATCAGTGGCTGTTACCAATCAAAGAAAGAACTAATCCACAGACGCCTGACACGAGATAAATTTTATTTGAAATTTGCATTGCATAAAGCAACATTGTAATTTAACGCAAGAAGTTGTTTTTATTATTATAGTATTTTTTTCCAAGTTAGATATTGGCATTATTATAGAAAATCATATATATATCGACCGGTATTATATTATTTCAAATGTAGGCCTAAACTCGCGTTTGCGACGGATGTTTTAAACGATGTGTGGTTGCTATCCGCAGCGCTAGAGCGCAGCATTTGTTTGGGGACAAGTGGTTTGATTCTCTAAAAATGGCCTATTGAAATTTCCGGACAAAGTGACCTGATATCAGTTTTGATCGAGGATTACCTCGATTGTCCTTTGTGCAACAAAATTCTTCTGATCAGGGATCAAATTTTTATTTAAAAATTTGTTTAACCAGCCCTTTGTTTTTCTGCGCACTAACGAGAATGAATTGGCATACTGTATTTGAAAAAATTGTTCAGAAACTTTTTTATCAATTGTGATATCTGTTTACTAGACTTTATACCACGAAATTAAGCGGCTCAAAGAAATAGCGGTGTAGCAAAAAAAAAAAACAACAACAACAGACTTCGCTGAAAAGCCATTTGACTGCTAGCATCAGGCTAGGCAACACAGTAAGTGAAGTGTCATGTTGAAGATCCATCTTGTTTCCACTAAAAATATGTAATAAAAACTTTAAAAACATTTTTAAGTGGAAGCGAGTTAATTTCCACTTAAAACTATTTCTTAAGTTTTTATTAGTAAGAGAAGTGTTGTCAATTCATGCATTGACGTTGATGATTTGTTATCAGCTGCTGGCATGTACCATATCTGGCAGCATTGTAATTTTTCAGAGCCTTATTACACTTCAGTTGCGGTCGCGCGCCACAATTCATACCAAATTACAACAGCCGGGTAAATTTGAATAGAAAATCAGCTGATAGCTTTAAGAAATTTTATGATTTCATGTACGGTACTTTGAAATAGTTGAGCTCGGTCACACGGTGTAATTTAGCCTTAAATTGTGGTAAGTGACCGCCACTGAACTGGCTCTGAATAAAACTGCGTGGGTTTCATTCTCCATGTTATTCTTGGATTTCATGATGAACTGCGTTGTTAATATTAACTTTTTTGGTGAATTTAATTGACTGCAAGTCGTTAAATTCACCAAAAAAGTTGCCTAATCTTATCATGTTATCTTATCGGCGACACTATGTGGATTGAAATTAGCAGAATTAACGCTTATATAAATAATGTAGTCCAAAGCTATACTGAGAGTTATTCTACCTATGATGAAGTATGTGAAAACATCTCACAGTTGTAGAAAATCGACGCAGAATCTGCGCCAAAAAATAGGCGAAATTGGCGCGCTTTTGCTGCCCGTATCGGGTCTCCCTAATTTGGTGGCTTGAACCATTTCTTAATCTGTGCTTGAACTATAATCTGTTCTTAATACTTGTTAATGTAAGTCTATTTTCCTTTATACACACTGGTAAAAATGAGACTTTTTAACTGAATAACGGTTCATAATTCGTTTAATACTATTTCCTATGTGTAAACTAAATTTTTCAAATATTATAATCATCAGAAATATGAATGAAGAAGACTGTACATTTGATGGACTTGTAATATTTTTGTTTTGGTAGATTTCTGGTACTACTCCAAGCACTTAATCTAGCTCATTTTTGTCGCTAAGCAGTTTTCCCCTATTTAAAACCAATATTGGATATCGGAAAGTTATGCAAGTTGTTTGTCAAAGATTAAATAACTTTAATTTTCTCATTTCATGAGAGATCAAGCATTCAAAAAATCACTGTCTACAATGATCGTTTCCAAATAGAATGATTAACACAATCTACATAAAACTAAAATGGTTTCACGGATATGATTGAAATTTATCGATTTCGTCTGAATACGGGATATATTTTTATTTCATTACAGTATGGTGAGTAAAAGGCCCAGTAAGGATATTCTTAATAAACCCTTCAATAAAAATTAAACCACCAACTATCATCAACAGTGAGTTGAAAACCGAATATGATTATGAAGTTTATTCAGGAAAAGGAAACTTAATTCCATCACCATATAAGATAAAAACAGTAGTCCAAAAGTTGAAAAGATAATATTCAATTTATTTACAGTTTTATCACAATCATTTGGTAAACTATGTTCACCCAAGGTTTTCATTTTGTTAAATTTTATTCAATAATAAAAAAATTGAATTTAAATTTCCAAATCATCATCGGGGTCTTCTTCGTCGTCGTCATTATCATCTGCAGTGTAATATATTAAACCAGACTGTTGTTGTGGCTGTTTCTCTTCTTCATTCCTAGAAAATAGAAAATCAATCGATTACAAAAAGAAATGATTTATTAGTATTCTTGAATTGGTTTGGTTTGAGATTGAATGAAATATCAAGGTCATATTGAAAATCTGATCAACCTGATTAGAGATTTTCATTAATGTTATTTATGAGTGAGTTATAATCCAAGAATTCAAAAATTAGGATGCATTACTTCTAAGTTTTCAGACAATCAGTTAGCAGAATAAATTCAAATTATCAATTTATTGTCGTTTACAACCCCATTGATTCAGTTTTCAATTGATTTTCGATTAATCAAGAAACAAGAATGATTTCCATTGTGGTACACAGTGCATAGTCCTCTTTCTAATAAAATTCATAGTAATGGTGAGATAAATGTCGACAATAATTTCATTTGAAGACTGAGAGTTAGAATACTAAGATGTACCAGTTATTAGGTGCCTGTTACAAGAAAACGTTCCATTGATGCACTTGCAATCCAAGAATTTGACAAGTGTTGGTGATATTGAGAAAAGAATGACTCTGATCGACAGTTTATTTCCCACAAACACCTTGGTAAAATTGATTGTTATAAATAATACTCTATCTCCCCCTACAATTTATTTAAAAAAAGACTGACAATAATTCAAAGTTGCTTTTCTAGAACATTTTAAACGGTGTTTTCACAATAGAAAATCGCAGACTACATTTAGTCTGATTAATTCAGAATTCAGTTCCACTCAAGCATCCAGAATACAGGACCAAAAGGTTCTATGTATTTTACCAGTCATCAGGACACTTTACAATATTATTGGTATTCATATTGATTAATCTACAATAGTTACAATAATTGTTATTTAATATACTGTATTAATTAGGCTTTTTCTACCAGGTTAATCTACAATTACTGATAACAGGGATGTTTTGCATGCCGCCATGACTTAACAACATTACGCAGTTGGATCTCTCCAAAGGCTTGGAAAAACACAAAAGTGGAAAAAGCTGTGAGTGCGAAATAAGTGAGCATGAAACCAAGAGCGTTACGTTATGATATCCGATATTATGCAAACCTCTCCCATATCAATATATCATTATAATTCCAGTAGTATTTAACTTCTGTAAGAAGAAACTACCAACTATGTTCTTATGATATACAATAGTATTCGTCTGCAGAGAATAAAAAGGAATTTAAAATCTTCTAGCAAACATAGTCAAGTGGATAAATCTCTCCCTCTAACAAAATAGTCATATACAGTGTTTCAAAAGTGGGCAACCTATGAAGTATGACATATTCATGATTAAAATTCAATCTTGTACTAATGTTAAGGAGTTAGATGTTTCATTTAATGTGCTGTAGCTTTAAAATAGATTTGTAATAATTTCAACTCATTTGTAGCAACTTTCCCTCAAATTTTCTTTGTTACTTTACTTGAAATTGAGTTTCAAGTGAATCAATTTTGTTTTCAACTTTGTAATTCAAAGAGCCATAAAGGAAAACATAAGGCATGATAAGTTCCAAGGATCTCAATAATAGAATCATATTGAAAAAATAAAATAGATTGACTCAATTTAATGAAATGACTGCTGCGACTCATTTAATACTCGATTAGCACAACCCACCTGTCTCAGATAGTTGACATGGAAAAAAGATGTTGCTTAAATTTCGATTGGGGCACAGAAAATTCACCCCATGTTCAAACTTCAAAATTTCAAAATTCGAACTCCAAAATTCAACTTCAGCCATTTGATCTCAGGGTTGCGTCATTTTTGAAACATTCGTTATTTTTTTCCTAAATCTTTGATTATTTCTTCTCCTCTTTCTTATTATTAATTTATTTGAAACATTTTATTTTTCATCTTTTTTAATTTTTAATTTTTTGGCAGTTTTGAAATTGTTCTTTATTGTATGTCAACGAGGCTCTTAATTGGTTGTCCTGTGAGCTTTTGTATATAAATAGATACTTGAAAGTAGAGAATATAAAAACGGTGAAATGCAACAGCAAAAAATTCTGCTTCTGGTCTTCTAGTTGGACACGGATCCTTACAAAATTCTCTAAATTCGTCATCAGGCGTTTAAGACTTAGTGTACATCCCTACTTTTATGCAAAAAAGTGAGACAAAGCTTTAAGAGAGGATTGAGGAGGAGTGACCGACAATACAGAGCATGTATTGTTTAAGAACCTTGAGAAGTTGAAACTTTTCTAAAATCATTCACAGCTTACTTCAAGAACGGAAGTTTTAGTTGGCTACGAGCAAGCTTCTCCTCTTCCCGTAAATCGAGCTTGAATGTTGTTAAATTGTCAGGCAGGTTCTCAGATTCGTTTGAAGGTTTATTACTAGTTGAAGCATTTTCTTCACATTCTTCATTCCTTAGAAGTCCATTTTCACCAGCCCAAACTTTCTCAAACTGTAAAAGAAAAAATAATACAAAGAAAAATATTATTCGAAGGTTTTAGAAGAATCCCAGGTTGGGTTGGCAAATATCATAGCTGTTGTCACCAATATTGACTTATTGACGTTGAACAATAATAATTATAATAATTGTTGGGTCGCAATGTAAATTAATGGACACTTAGGTTTGCACTGATATGTGTGATCGCAACAAAGCTATTTAACTGTTATGCGGCAAACCATCAACACAATGATAGGTCGTATCACTACTGACCATGGAGCATCATGCAAATGACATGTTTTCATTGTGAATGAAAAATGCTCATTTAATTTCACGGTTCATGGTTAAATTCAAACCAAACACGGATTGAATGATTCTTGGTAGTTTAGACGAAGCGTTTCTAAAGTTCACAAGACATAATTCAAATAGTAAGCTGAACCTACTCAAATAGTTACAGGCACATTGGCAGGTTTTGAAGGGCTTATATAGATAGCATCAGAATAGAAATGCTCTGCTCTTCTAACCATAGGCGACCATTGGAATATGGGAGTATTACCTTGACCGATAATCCTCCATTGCCTTTCTTGTGTTCAATTTTCAAAAATAGATCCTTCGGATTTTGTAGAACATTAATTATTGTATCTGCGTTGGACTCTATCCAACTCTCTTTACGATTCTGTTCCTCTAGAGTTCCTCTGAATGATACTCCAACAAGAAGACTAGGATTGGGAATCGGCAAAGCAGTTGTTTCATCTGGAATGCAAAGCATAAACTTTAGAACCTAATGATGATTACGTACAGAGTGATCATTAAGTCGCGCACATGTAAATAAACGTTTCTGTAAATAGTAGTTTTGTTGAATTAAGTATGATGGCTTCTGCAAGATAGCATCCCATGTAGTACCAATAACAAATCTAGACATCATTGAAATGGATATTGGCTACATCAAGTCAGTAGTATTGTTGAGTTTACTGCTTTGATATAAGCCATTTTCTCAAAAGCATGAAATTCATGCATTTAGTACTGAGCGAGTCAGCCATTTTGAGCATTTGTTGTAAATATTCAATTAATTTGTGTATATTTTACTAATAATAATTTTTTTAGATATATTTGGTTTACTTTTTTATTACCATTCGATTACCTTCTGATGTGCGCGACTTAATGATCACTCTGTAGTTCATCTGGAATGCAAAGCATACTCTTTAGAACATTATTGGAAATTATCTACAATATACAGATCTATAAGAATACATAGTTAGCGAGTAAAAAATACCAAATTCCTTCAAGGCACAGCTTTTTCTAAATTCGGTAGATTTAATACAAATTTTAGTGTGTAAACTGAAACTAAGTTAATGTACTAAGTGCTGATAAAATTCATAGAAAAGGAACTTGAACATAGTGTTATGGAAGAACGGGCAGTAATTATCGGTGTTATCTGCCTGTGTTTGATTTCCAGAAGCAATTAATTATTCTTCTCCTGTTCACCCCTCGCCTTGCGGTCCATCTAAGAGACCTTTGGCATGCAATATCTGCTTAAATAGAATAGTCTCGAAAATGGAGAATGTCCTTTCTGTTTTCTTTAGAATTTGATGGAAGGATATCAAACGCTCTTGATCTTTCAAGAGCGTTTGATATCCTTCCATCAAATTCGTGATAGAAATGTATATAAAGCAGAAGCTCTTGTAAACATCAGTCAGTTTCGATTCGAACATTAATTGTGATAAAGTGATAGTTCCCGCTCATACGAAACGGATTTACAGTGAGCGCTAATACAAGCTGTGTTATATAACCGTTTAAGTGATAATCGCAGTATATTGTGACAGATTATTTATTCAGGCTTCTTCAACAGTTTATACAGTGACTCGTAAGTGCTTGTAGTGTTTCAACTGTTATGTTCTAGACGCTTCTCCTTGAATTATCAGACAGTTTATTGAACAGTTATTATTTAATATTTGATTGGCCTTTCAACAGTTAGTGATTGATTTTTGTACAGTAATATTGCCAATTCTTTATTAGATGAACATTATCGATTTATCTGTTTCTGATTGCTTTATTTCAAGTGACATTACTGTTAGTGCGAATTGTGAATTTATGACTCATAGATCTATGAAACCTACACTGAGAAATGCACACAGGACTAACAATGAAAAATATGAAGATAACATGAAGACATAATATTTATGATTAATTACATATTTAAAAAAGTTCGTTCTGTTTATTTAGATAGCATAATTATCAAGACAACATAAAGCTCAGATTGGACTCGCCTAACTTGATTCAGGATTACGAAAATTACTTAAAATTTTGCATCACATGCTGAATAAATTGAGAATCCTTGCATTGTCGACAGCCTTGCATCTTCCAATCTCCCTTTTAATGGTCGCGATGCATTAAATAATGCTTCATTGATCATGAAAGAAAGACGTTAGAACATTATTTATTGTCTTGGCCAATCAATTCTACAGTATTTGAAATGCCAAAGTAATCAAACATAATTAGCCCAATTTTGATTCTAGCGCATGCTCACTTTAAGGCGTAATATTGATTTCACTTTATGAAATCATTTGAACTTTACCAATCTCATTCCTAAAGGTAATTATTCCCAGAATAACAGAAATTCTAAGAGATCATGTCTGTGAAAACTCGAAAGTTTGCAATCAGTTGAAAAATAAACATAGAATAAAAAATAGTGCACCTTTGAAAAAACAACTTGTTAGAATATTTTGAAGATTCCAAATGACTCGCTGGAGTGGATCAGTCATCAAGAAGTAAGATAACGAATCTATTATGATTAAAGAGCCTCCAGTGTTTTCTTTGTTAGAAACTTTTATGCACGATTGCTTCAGACTTGTAAATTTGTTTCTTTTTTTAGTGTCTGGAAAAAGAAAAAAACTATATGAACAATCAAGCAAGTAATCCAGAACAGAGACAAGAAATGAACAAAGTTTGAAATTCTCTAGATATGTACAGGTGAGAAAACATTATCTCTTAACACTACATCCACTATACAGCAGCCTTTCTAATCAATGAATAAAATATAATAAAAAATCAAATGAGACAAATTTAATTGATGTTCTTGATGACGAAATAATTATTAAACAATATTTTATAGAACTGTATTTTTCCATAAGTAAGATATAAAAAACTTTACTCACTTATAAAAAATTTATTCAAGAATGAAGCATTGATCAAGAAGTATTTTATCAAGAATGTATTCCTGATATAAGTAAGTATAGCTGATAACTCACGAATAAATACAGTATTAATTTGATAGAATCTTGTAATCAATTTAATAATCTTCCATCTCGCTTTCCTACACTGAACCGTATCAAATACAGTAGGAGATTGATTTTCAAATTTCGCATCAATATAACATTTGATCATAAAACGGTCTGAGCAATGTTCTACAGTAATTAACATTTCCTTAAATGTGAGTTAAAATATTCCCCTTAACAAATAAAGATGTAGATTTTGGCGAATCAAACATGCTTCTATGATAAAAAAGCTGCAGTTTTCAAATTCAAAGCTGATAGCCGCGAGCCGTAGCAGGTATCTGTTCAATCAGATAGATAAGCTGCGTTCTCGTAGGTCCCGTTCGTAACGGTGACCGATTAGATTGGCCAGCAAAAAAGACATTGTTCTCTGCTGTAAAATCACTTCCCGGTGGTTCGGAACCCACCTAAAACTGTAGGTCCAACTCATCAATCACCATCATCCAACTCATTACCCACGCACAGGTCTCAGACCTATGTGTGCTTCATCCTAAAAAAAAAAAAAAAAAAAAAAATAATATAGGTAGCAATTTTATGGAAACAATGCAACCCTAGAATAGATGTAATAATTTTCACTTTCTAGGTGCAGTACTTAGCACTGCAAATACGGCATCACAGAAGCCGTATAATTATCGAATTAACATTGGGGAGTGTTACCTGTTTCATCTATAAGCCATCCACCACATTCTGATAAAACATCATGGAAGAACACTCTGTCATGACTCCTAATTGAAAACAAATTCCTCAAGTATTCGGGAGAACTTTCAAAGCAGAATATGTGAATGTCCTTATTTCTCTGTAAATATCTTTCAATCAGCTTGCTGATAATGAAACTGCTTCGACTTGCAAAATCATCTGAAAGCATAACAACCTGTTAGAATTTGAAAGAGAAATGTGGGTCCTAGATTATTTATGAATAGCCTTCTATAAGGTATCATCTATCATATCAAAGTAAAATGCTAAGAGTAGACAATATGGAATAGTTGCACAGTAAAAAAAAAAAAAAAAAAAAAAATATTTCCCCCAAATTTTACTATATAAGTAAATGCTCAAAGTAATCACTCAAATTCTCATTGTTGAATATAATTTGTTTTTCCCATGAGATCATACTTTCTATTCTATATTGACTACCACCATCTTCAAACTATTAGATGCTAAAGTAATTTTGTTTCCATTTTTAATCATTCATACAAGAAATTTGTAAATTTACATGATTAAAGTAATCTATTCGTTTTGCAAGGCTCTTGCTACTGTAAAATAGCAGACTACTGACAAATCAACTCCTCCTGGGCCCCGGAGACAAATTACATTACTCATTACTTCACCGCAGAATAGATATTTGTGACTTCACACCTCTTTCCTAGCTCAATCATTAGCTCAAACATTGTCGCTCGTTCCAGCTAATCCAGCTAACAAAACAAGGTAGTTTTCAAATCAAATGCCAGGTCAGTTTTATTCAAATTAATGGTTTTAATATATTTGTCATGCTATTCTGACTATAAATTAATTTTTTTTGACACACCTTTAGTTAATATTTTTTTGTTAATTACCAAGCTGAATAAACTAAGTCCAAAGAGGCCTTCAATTTGACGTAATCTTGACGGTTTCCGGCAACATTCACAATCAAGATCGATGTATCGATAGTAAATAGTTGAATCACACTGCTAAAACCAAATGAGTTTGCTTTTCTGGGCGGGCCTTAGATTTTGGAACTGATCATCTCATATGTTACCAAATCTACTCCAATGCACTCACTTTTAGACAGATTTGAAAACGATAAAATTTATAATTTAATAGTCGATGTTCGAGTTTGATTTCTTTTGTTCAGTCGACTTGACATCTACCTAAATGGAAATCAAACCAATCAAGATTTATGTTCTATATTGATATACACCTAGAAATAATAGCTGGTGATACGCATTTCGTGGAATAAAAATTAATAGTAGGGTTGAGTTTTTAGCTTGATTTTCGATGTAAGTTCAATTACACATATGATTAGGTACAATGAAAGCCTTATTTATTTATTCAATTACAATGCGGGAGCATAAGGGGAAACCGCAAAATTTGCAAAATCATGAATATTACAATAAATACAATTTACAAAATTTGCGAAAAAAAATAGCTGGAATATAAACAAAAAAGAAAGAAAATTTCAGCTAGAAAACTAAGATTATGAGAAAGAAAGATGAATATGATAATGAAACTAAGAATATAAATGAAATATGAATTGTTATAGAGTGATAAAATCAATTGGACTGAGGTCTAGCGTAAGAAGGTTGGGGATGAAGCAGCCTACAAGCACAGATTACAGAACAACTTGACGTTTAGTTGTCTGTGCTACAAGCTTCCTTGAATTGAGTGGGGGACATATAGAAGAGATCAAGATGAGTGATGTGTTGATTTTAAAGACTCATCATGCGATTGATTGGAGAATTTTTTATAGCTGATGATGCCCACGAGTCTGAGACTTGTGCGTGGGTAACGATAACACATAGATGCCAGACAGAGGAGCGGTATTCGAACCCACGACCGCTGAAACGACAGGAAGTTGAAGTTGCGACGCCCCAACCAACTGCGCTAAGCGGCCCGCCTACTGAGCGCTTACTGATCGTTATGGCGTTCAGCCACTGAACGCTAAGTTGAGTTGTAGTGCGCTGTCTGTCTTTTAAAATTGAACCAATGATATTTAATGAACGCCCGGCAACTAGCACAGAGCAGGTTCTGCACAACTTCTATTGCCGGGGCGTTCATTAAAAACCATTGGTTATATCTTAAAATCTAACATCGCACAGCACAGCGTTTAGTGGCAGGGAACACTAATGATCAGTTTTTTTTTTCAGTTTTGTAGTCAGAATAACATGGCTTGAAACAATTGAAGAGAACAGACCTGGTATTTGATGCAAACTCAACACATTCTTATTATTAGATTTTTCTATGCCAGAAAATTATTATTGGGTGCTTACAGTATAGTGTTAGTAGCAGTATTATTGAGAAGTAGTAGTAGCATGATAGTATTGTTGGTTATGTGCCGTAACCCGCAGCCTACCTACCTTTTATGAGAACAAACTTCGTCTTAACTTCACCATCCACCAGTTGTTTGATGAACATGTTGAAGTTTCACTAAATAATGGTTCACAATAGAAAAGAAAAATTGAAACATTCAGAACAAATTAGCATAGTATTAATTATTTGTTTGTTTATTTTCACTTCGCGTAACTAACCTAGCAAAAAAAGACAAACTAACCTGCAATATTCAACAGCTGCGACCAACAACATGTTTTGACAACAACATGACTTTCATACAAACTTTCCTAGACGTTTCATGACAGAGTACACCTCTATTTTGTCAATATATGTGTATTTCATGTACATAATTATAAATTGTTATAGTGACATTTGAAATTATTTTTATACATCCACTTCATCACAGAATTGAATCGAATTTCTGATAATTCATATAACTATTTTGTCAGTAATCTGTCATAAATGCGAGGGATCGAGAAATCATTATATCAAAGGCTGTGGTTTTAGTTTTTATTGATCTTGTTTGCAAGTCGTGACTCGTGTGCGTGAGCTTGCGTGTGCGATTTGTTGTACATGGTGATTGGTGAGTAGATGTAGATTTGTAGAAGGAGAAGGAGGAGTATTTGCAAATTCCCGGTTTCTTTGTCGTTGTAAGTATAGTAATTCAAATATTGCTTTGTTATTTTCAATGTTATTATAATTGTAATTTGATTTTGTATTAATTCTTAAATTTCCTACCATTGCTGATAATTTTCTCATCCAATTTGGTTTTGATACAACGCATGTTGAATAATGATAATCTATTTTTATGTTGGACGGAATATCAGAAACTGTTGTTTTTGATTGATATAAAATTGGAATCATTCTCTCAAATATCATTGTCGAGACCCTTAATTTGAATCATGATATTGGTAAATCTTCATCCTGCATAATCTTTTCGACTCTACTTACCGTACGAACACTTCTCCAATATTCAATCCAAATGCCGGAATTCGCATGTGATTTTTATAAGCGAAGTGCAATACCCAACTTGAAGTGATGTTCAGTTTAAAATTGAAGTTATATATTTGCTCTGTCCTTTGACAATATAACTGTTTTCATTTGCACTATTCTATTCCAGTATAAGTTAACAATGACTGTGTAAGATGATAAATTTTTATTTCTTGTTCATGAAATAATTAATTGGTTCCCTCCAATGCATCATGAACGCTTTTTAATTTTTTTAGCTCAGAACTGAGTAATGCTCTTATAAGTTAACGGAGACACAGAATACTAACTTTCTAGACAATCAACTCAAAATATGGGATATAGAAAAAAATCGAGTTATTTGTAATCAAATTTTGAATGCAATTTTTCTCGGAGCATATTAAAAATTTATTGTTCCCTTTGATAGGCCTACCTAAAAATTACAGCTGACATCACTCTACCTTCCACCCCTTCCGTATACAAGCACTTAGGCTTTTGACCGAAGACATGCCTCATTCGCGCACGCACGACATACTTGTGACTCAGACCGCAGATCTCAAGCAAGGTCCTTATAGGAGTCTTTTTGCATGACGCCCGTCCCCAAGGCCATGAGGGTAGACGCCAAAACTCTGTCCCCAGAGGCCACAGCCACATTCTGCTGTAAATACACAACAGCACAAGGCTATGTTCACCGGACGCCAACATTATACCCAGAATGCCTATGTCTCTACTGACACTACGAGGGTGTCACTTCTATGTTCCATCCATGAAAAGATTTTATTAAAGTTTTGTGATTCTATGTTCATCCAACCTCATCATATTATTAAAAACTCATTGCCTAGTGTATTCTATATGTCAAGTCAGATCATCAACGTCGGCTCCAGGTATTCTCACCTAACCCTTCTACACTAACCGTCGAGATCTCGTTCTCATCCATCAACCTCTTCTGTTAGCCAGTCACTGGTTGGATAATTCTAATAAATTTTGAAATTTTTATTTAATTTTAAAATATTTTTATAGATTTTATTGGATGGCAACATAAACTTATCATAATAAACGTCTCTGGGAGGCTTAGTCCCTAATAAGTATTAAGCCTCCCCTCCCAGTCAAGTAAGTCGTCAGTCTTAACTCACATTCCTTTCCAGTCGTCAGTACTCCGTAACTTACTCAGTACTTCTGTGCTCCTCGGCCAACTACTTGGCAACAATCCCTTCCTGTCAGACAAATTATGTAGTCCAAAGTGGACCTTGACATACTCCATTCAACTCTGTCCATGCTGTTTGTATTCAGATTCTGATCCCATCACTCCTTGCATTTTCCGCCGTACATATTAGACTGATCTCTGTTCTGCCATCTGTACCACACTTCATTTGACGTCTCGCTTCTAAGAACTCCGTAAAATTAGGCTCTCATCCTATACAACTTGACAAAGTCAAGGTCTCCATAGGTTTCCGCAGGCTCAATCAGTGTTCAATAAACATTATTTCTGTTTGTATCAGAGCTCAAATTCTTTTCCCTGAGGTGTCTGCAAACCACAGTAATGACCCATTTGGCAGTAAGATTCGGTTGACTTGATATTATGCGGTCTTGTTTTGAGACTTGACAAAGTCATTGATCAGAAAAAAACCGTCTTCTATGGTATAGGCCTAATTTTTTATGTAGCTACAATACTTGTAATTGAACATATTAATTGTTTCCCTTGAATTGAATTCGAACATTCCAGTTTGCTTTTTGAGGAATGAAGGCTAATTCTTCCCATCTATTTTAGTAGCTTACAATCTTATTAGTATTGGTGATATTGTGGTAGACATCCATAATAAATTATACAGATGTCACATCTGTTGTTTGTAACAGCATCTCTAACAACACTATTCTTTTAGAAAGATAAAATAAATATCAAGATTGATGCTCTTGACTTGTAAACATAGGGAGCTTTTACATTGGAGCATTACTCGATGATAATCAAGCAATGATGTAGTATTCAAATACTCATATCTGTTATGCACCATTACCATTCCACAAAATGTGTTTGATTTTGCGGTGATTATTTTCATCATCGAGTATTAGATGCTCCACTGTTCAAGCACTCTTATGAAGATATGAGCTTTGACATTTCTCCTGAACTCATATTATATACCTAGAAAACCGCAATTAGTGCTCATGCTGCTGGGGAAGAAGCTTCCCAGTGAATACAGGGAACTAGGAAGTTTAGACTACTGTAACATTTTCCCTTTTATTTTGGTTTTATGTTTCTCTAGCTAATATGAAAGCATTATTCATGACATTCACAATATCTAAATTCAGAATGTAGATATTAATTTTTAATAAGGCCAATGAATGTTGTGTGTTTCAGACAGGAAGACAATCTTACATTTAATTTTATTAATCAAATTAACATTTCAGTGATCTAACATGCTGTACTTTTTTGCAGAACTGAAAGTGTCTTCAAATTATTCCAAGTCCTCATCTTCCAAAAGGGGTTTTGAAAATGTCAATGTATAGTGTAAGTATTTTATTTTGCTATGAAATGTGACTCTTTAAAAATATATCAAAATTAAATATAAAAATCTTTTAACAAGATACAATTATAAAGGCACATAGCCACCAAAAGCTTTGCTGTGCTTGGCTGGGTCAGCTGCTCAATCCAAATTATTGGATTTAATCATAATTCCATTCATTTGACAGCGCCCAGCACAGCATCGCAATTATTGGTAGCCGGCCGTTCATATTTGCGCACATTGTACATTTTACACTGTAACTTTTTGTCATCAATACTTGTTTTTATTAGTGTTTACGTACAACTGGAGCTGAAATCGCGATGCACATCATGCTTGGATTGAGTACTGGAAAACTGAAAGATACTGCAAACTGTTTTTTATGTTATATAATAGTTATATTAAATTCTTGGATTTCTTGTTCCATAGCGATCTGCGATTTAAAATTAACTTTTGTTGCAAATTTAACGACTTGCAGTCAGTTTTATATTGTGAATAATAAATGCACTCATACCTCGAAAACCTTCGGCCGCATGTGAGTACATTTATTATATATTTACAATATAAATCTGACTGCAAGTCGTTAAATTTACAACAAAAGTTAATAGTTATATTACGTTATTGTTGCATTAATCTATTCTATTTCCAGATGGACAAGATGACAGAAGCGCAAAAGTCAGCATATATTGAAGCGCATAACGTGATGCAACAACACCTATCAATGCAGCAACATAAAACAAAATTGGAGAGTAATCATCATTATCTACCAACTCTTAAAGTACCTCAAGTGGCTCCTCCTAACATAGACAATTACAATAAGCAGAATCAAGACCATGCGTTCGCTATGGTGCCGGATGATGGGTTAGGCTACGATGATGGTATCAGAGTACTGCGGTCTATTGGCACGTGGTAAGCTAAAAATAGTGTTAATTAAATGATAATAATTACTATTTCCCACCAAACCTAAGTTAGTAATTGAAATTCTATTATCTCAATTATAATAAATTCTTAGCTCCATATCTAGATTTTTTATCTTGTCCCTTCATATTGTTTTCATAGTCTTTCATAACATTGATAGTTAAGTTGTGAATGAGGAATTAGACGTATTAAATCAAAATGATATATGACTATTGCATGTAATATTTTCATCGTTTTTGTCTTCCAGTTTATTGTGTTTCAATATATAAATATATACGTGAAAATCTTTTATTTTATAAATTTGAATTCTTGAGGTTTTACTGTTACGAATGAAATTTTTGCATGCTATAATTTTATCTATTATTCCATTTTTTATTAATCATCCATTCATTATATCATTTAATAATATTTTTTCTTCTGAAACGTCTACAGCAATATTTGCTATTTTGTTAACAGGGCTCCAGACTACCCAACACTTCACGCAACGTTCCAAAACGACCATAACTCTTTCAATACGGAAGCAGAAAGGAAACCTCCTCCTCCAACGTTGCACTCCATCCATACACAAACTCAGACTACTCCTCCTCCTCCTCCCATCCAACAACCTCCACAACCTCAAAAGCCGAAACAACAAAAGATGGATAATAATAATAAGAGTTTCACATGTACTGAATGTGGGAAGGGTTTGGCAAGAAAAGACAAACTGGTAAGTATATTCAATGCTCCTTTTTATTTCTTAAGTTTTTTGTTTTGAAATTTCTCAATATGCATTTAATATTTATAGTCTTAGTTGTCTTCTAAGTCACATAATTATTCTGTTCGTATCGCGTTTGTCCCAGAATATTTTCTCAAAGAAAGTTTAGTGCTATCCACTGGTCCACCTTACTATATATTTCATACTTGCCATCAAATCTGGGTGTAAGAAACCGCGGTGTTGCCAGATTGCAGATAGCAGAGATGCCAGCAGCTGATAGTAGAAAATTGACATCACTAAATGAATTGGCAACGGTGTTGCTTATTCTACAAGTCTGAGGCCAGCAGACAAATGGTTTGTCACCACAGTCAGTTGTTTTTTGCAACACTGCAACTTGTTCCAAACATCTAACTTGATGGCGTTGAGAAGAAAATGTGCTTGTTGTGTGAAAGGATGGTTATTCTATTAAGTTATTCTACGACAAAGTTAGGAATTCGACATTTTCCTCTAGCTGATCCACATTGGCAACATCACGCTTGAAAACTATAATTATTATGGGTACGTCGAACATGACTGAAGTTCATGTAAACGAAGATCAGTGTAAACTATCTGTGCCTAGTAGGAAATACTGTTCTGTCATACTTTATTACTTCATCATATATTATGTTTTGCAATATTTTAATTAGATTAAAAATATTACTCACTTATTTGAGCACTGTAATAGACATTATTATAACCTCGTTATATTGAAACAGAATTTATTAATTTCGAATTCTTCAAAGTGCTATTAATTCATACTGAAGACTTCCGCAATGGCGGATATTGACAACAGCATTGAATAGCTGATGGAGATCGATGAACGGTACCGTACAAAAGTATTAGTCACCGCCGGGAAGCGAACCGCGGACCTCCCAGTCGCCGGTCGGGCGCCTTAACAACTAGACTACAGTGACCCTTCTGCACAGCAGCGTCCATTTAAGACTCGACCATTCATTTTTGTACTGTAGCTTTCATCGATTTCCGTCAGCTATTCAATGCTGTTGTCAATATCCGCCATTGCAGAAGTATTCAATATGAATTAATAGCACTGAGGAATTCGAAATTAATAAATTCTGTTTCTGTGTATTTGTCAGTTTGTTAAATTGTCAATTACTTGAAAGTAATTATTCCTTTCATGTGATACCAGGGCAGCCTCTTGTGCAAATATTGGTTAGAAAACCCGTAAGTTTTTAATTTAGTTCTTGTGATCTCACAACAAGGATAACCAAAAGGTTGCACCTTGCGTAACTTAACACTAAATTAGGGGGCAAATACGGCGTTCAGACAAGCCAATGGCTTTCCTGACCTCACAAAGCACTATTGAGAATTTTTTAATGTGACTTGTAGCTTTACGATAAATAATAAATACCCACATTATTTCCCCTAAACAATTATTCAAATCATTTAGATTTTTTGTGAATTGTATATTTCAAAACTTGAAGTTTTGTATCAATACACTTTGAAATTGACTCATTCATCTTAAATGAGTGGTAGTGACTGTAGTTCTAAGCTACAAATTGAATTTAAATGTTTCAATTTTCAATAGTAAGTTGAAAATATCCTCTTATAGCAAATTGATTTGTGGTTAAATTGTTTTCATTTTTCCAAGCCATTCCCGTAAGTAATCTATCTAAATTTTTATCGTTTCAGGTAATACATATGCGTATCCACACAGGAGAAAAACCGTATGTGTGTGAAGTGTGTAAGAAGGCATTCGCCAGAAGAGACAAACTAGTGATACACATGAACAAGTTGAAGCACGTCACGCCGTCCAACCTTGCTCCACTCTCGAAACGCAATCAGCCCAGTTTAGAAACAAAATCCACTCAGATATGTATGCTTCCTGAAAAGAAGGAGATCAAAGAAGATGAACTGACACAATCTCCAGTGCCTCAAACAGTTCAAGCACCTGTGAGTATTCATAATTAATATTTAATTTTTATAAATATAGGCTTCTACATTTTTTTTCTTATACTGGGTAAGTTCATTTACGAGAAATCTGCTAAATTCCACAATCTAAAGTTCATAACTTGAGGGGAAAAAGTTGATACACTTCGTTACAGAAGTCGAAAAGATATCCTCATAAATTGATTAATTTAGGAATCTTTAGGGCTTTTGAATAGTGTTCATGTAAAATGAGCTGTAATCAAATTAAACATGCGGAAATTCTGTGTCAACATCTCTGTATTCAGATTTCTGGATGAGTAAATTGAAAAAAGTTTATGCAAACTTACACCATCTTTATTTCTATAATGCTCAGCTAATATTAAAACCTTTGGGTATTTTAAATAACAGCCCACTGCGTTCAACCAGCGTACTGCCTTTCGATACTTTACGCATTATATTCTAATCTATTATATGAAGTATTTTTAGAACTAGTAGCAATCTAACCAATAACCTAAAGAAATTTATTGAATGGCGTATGGCTGTTGTGTCATTGATAATGAGTTGTTTATGCAATAATTGACTGCTTTTAAACCACATGTGAGATGTAAATAAACTCGTGAGATATTTAGGATCCACGCTTTTCCCTAACCTAACTTACACCCTTTTTTGATGCTTAAAGATTGAATACAACACTGTTGCATACATACTATTGTATCTACGACTACCAATATCCAGAGTTAATACATATTTTCACCTATTTTGGACAACTTTCTCAAACTTACATAACCTAGAATGCCTAATTGTTGACGATCAGTTTAGCAGTGAACAAAATAAACAAACTGAATTTGATTGTATTATGTTCAAATTGAGTGTTTGATCATTTTCATTACAACATGGATTGGGAGAAATGCTGAATTCTGATTGGTCTGAACGTTTACTCTCAATTGAAAAGTTACTCACTGTAAAATCACTTCCCGGTGGTTCGGAACCCACCTAAAACTGTAGGTCCAACTCATCAATCACCATCATCCATTTCATTACCCACGCACAGGTCTCAGACCTATGTGGGCTTCATCCTCCAAAAAAAAAAAAAAAATAACGTGTCATAACAGCTTCATTGTGCAACGGTTTTGATTATACATGAGTCAGCTGCTATGATATTACTTTTTAAACTCTAATAAGTACTTTCTAACTTAGTTGAACCATAAACAGTTGTTCTCAGTTCTCAGTGCTATTGAACTAAGTGATTGGCTACGAGCCGTGCTTGGTATCTGTACAGTCAGATAAAACTAGTCACAAGTGCCAAGTTATGGTGACCTCTTTGAATTGGCCAGCAAAAAAGACCACTGCTATAAATTACTCCCCGGTGTTTTGAATCCACCTAAAAATGTAGTTCCTACTCATCCATCATCGTTACCCACGCACATGTCTCAGACCTATGTGGGCTTCATCCTCTTCATCTACACCCCCTAGACAATCAGTATTATTTATCAATACTTTAATACGTATTGAAGCTCGCACTTATGCGCTTCAAAACAGCTTCAATATTGCAAGTGTTACAGTAGCTTCAATATCAAATAATATAACATTCAGCTTGAAGCATACAACATCGAATTTAAATAGTGCTGAGCTGTTCACACTTTGATCTGAATGACGACTGACAATTTTGCTACCATTAATACTTACTTACTATGCGGCGCTACAGTCCGTCGTGGACCTTGGCCTCCATCACCAAGCCTCTCCACCAATCTCTATCCACCACCATTGCTCTCCATCCTCTCCTTCCCATGACACGCAGATCTTCTTGCACGTCATCAAGCCATCTTTTCTTTGGTCTGCCTTGTCGTCTTCGTGCAAATATCCTCTCCTTGTACGCAATTTTTGGCAACCGGGTGCTTTCCATTCTTTCGACGTGCCCCAGCCACCTGAGTCTCTGTGACCTGATAAACCTGACAATGTCCTCTTTCCCCAAGCATTCTATTATTTCGCTGTTTTTCCTTCTTCGCCATTCCTCTCCATCTCTTACAGGTCCCATAATGGTTCGGACAATTTTTCTCTCTGCGACTCTGAGATATTCTGCATCTTTCTTTGTGATTGTCCAAACTTCGGATCCATATGCTATTATGGGACGTATCAGACTTTTGTAGATGGCAAGTTTCGTTCTTCTGGAAATCAGCTTGCTAATTAACAGTTTCTTATTAGCATAATATGCTTTGTTCCCTGCTTGTATTCTCTTCTTTATACTTTCAGACATGTCATTCTCACAATTCATCTCCACACCCAGGTAGCTGAAGTTTTTCACTCCCTCAAATATTTTGTCTCCAATCATCAGGTTCTGAGGTGCACGTCTTGATTGTCCTGGTGATATTCTGAGGTACTTGGTTTTACTTTCATTCACTTTTAGTCCAATCTTCTTTCCTTCCTTTTCTATTATGTCATATACTTCCCGGATGGCTTCCTTGCTACGCGCTACTATTGCTATATCATCCGCGTGTGCACATAGTTGCCACGTTTTGTGAAATATGTTGCTCTTGGGGTCTATCTTTTCGATAATGCTGTGCAGTGCCATATTGAATAATGCCGCAGACAGTCCATCTCCTTGTTTCACACTGGTGCTGAAAATAAAAGGCTGACAGCATTTACCTCCAACCTTTACAGTGGCCTTTGTCTCCTCCAGCGTCATCTTCACCAATCTCCTTAGCTTTGCTGGGATATTGAATTTTTTCAGCACTTGCCCCAATTCAGATCTGTCGACACTATCGAATGCCTGTTTGAAGTCCACAAAGAGAATATGCAAGCTCACACCATGCTTATAAAACTTCTCAGCTATCTGCCTCATTATAAATAATTGGTCGGTAGTAGCTCTTCCTGCACGAAAACCACATTGGTATTCCCCTATTATTTTGTCAATTAATGGCTTTAGTCTCTCGTTCAAAATACTGGAGAATATTTTGTAACATACACTAAGCAATGTGATGCCTCTGTAGTTCTCGCATTGGAATTTGTTTCCTTTTTTGAAAATGGGACATATAATTCCTTTTTTCCAGCTCTCTGGCATGATTTCTTGGTCCCATATCATACAAATTAATTTATATGGGGGGGATAGATCACAAGCTTGTGTATGTGGGGTGCTAGACCAGGTTCAGGAATACAAATATCTAGGAATCCTGTTAGACAATAATCTGAGATGGGCAAAACATGCATCTGGCTTGAAGCAAAGACTCAGGAAATTTATATTCATATTTAGGAAGTTGTACACAATACTCAATTTCAATGAAATAAGGATGGCTTATCATGCTTATGTGCAATCCCTACTGCACAGTGGCATAATCGTTTGGGGTGGAGCATGCACAACCATTATAAAGTCTCTAACTACAACCCAAAAAGCTATCATTAAGGCGGCGACTGGTAGGCCTGTCCGCTATCCTTCTGACCAGCTGTTTAGGGAGTTCAATGTTTTAGATGTGAGGCAACTTTTTATTAAAACTTTACTCCTACATGCCTTCAAAAGAAAAGGAGACTTTATTATAAGATCGAACCACAACTATTACACTCGCAACTCACGCATTAATAACGTGAGGGTTCCTCTATCAACAACAACAGTGGGCATGCGTGATCCTATTTACATTACTCATTTATTGTGCTGTAATATGCCATCACAATTTTTTAATTTCGAAGGCACCCATGCCTATACATACAAAAGATCATTGATCTCCTGGCTGATTCGGCGGGGTAGGGAGGGGACGGACAGCCTGATGCGGTCAGCTTATCGAGATTTCTGATTACTCGTCTGTAAACAACCATATACTATGTACCCCTTTTTTCAACTATACCACTGCTTTTTATTCTTTTAATCAATGTCTCTATACTTGAGTGTAGGCAGCGTTTTTATTGAATTAGTTCTTGTCATGTGTGTTGAATGATTTGACTTATCATTCCTACTTATTTTTTTAAAATGTGCTATTTTAAATTGCTTAATGTATGTATTATTGTTAATTACTTTCTTCTCTTCCATTTACTCCCAACTTCCGTATTATTACTATCCATGATTGGATGGTGACTGTGTTGATGGTGGTAATTTAGGAACTAGAAGACTATTATGAGGCAATTAAAATGTTGGATTATTTTATTTATTATTATAGTTTTTTTTTTTTTTTTTTTTTTTTTTTTTTTTTTTTTTTTTTGGTACCATATATATTTGACGTTTATATTGTACTATATAGTCGAACATCTTAAGAGAACCACATTGAATATTATCTTTTTTTTTATTCAACTTTCTCATAATCTATTTTTTCTTTTCTCTCTTTCCACTTTCCTTCGGGTTTTTTTATGACACATCATATACACGAATAATTACCGCTTGACGATCGATCGACTCAACCTTTTATTGGTAACTCTACCATAGGAATAAATTGACACATTTCTCAAACTCTCCACTCACTTCTACTTTACTGGTACTGCAATGCTTTGCTCTAAAAATGTGCGAATCTCTCTTTTTCTCGACTTTCTGCATTGGCTCCGACCCCGTTGGCGGTTGCTCCACCTCGTTCAAACCTACTGGAACTGTATTTATACTCATTTTCTCTGACTAAGTTCATGTACGTGTGTGCGTGTAACATATAAATATGTATGCATGTAACTATGTCCATATTTTATTTATTATTTTTGTTCAATGCGATCTGATATATTATATATATCAAAATAACTTCTTTTTCTATTTTTTAATTATTTTTTATGAGACGTTTGTTCGGCTGTGGACAGGAAGAGGATCCTTCTGTTCTACAGTAGTTTATTTCATTATCCTTTTCATTTTATAGTTAAGGAAACATACACTATTTCTTCTCATTTTTTTTTCTTTTCTCCCTCGAATTCCTAGCAATTACAATCCAGACTCTTCCTCACACACAGGCTATCGGCCCATGTGAGGAATATTTCTTTCTCTTTCTTAATTTTATGTGTGTATTTTTGTAAAATATAAAGGAGAAATAAAGTTACTTTTTGATTTGATTTGATTTGATTTGATTTGATATAGTTTCTGTGCGAGTTCTTCTCCTCCGCATTTGATCAATTCCGCACTCAGATTCTCATCACCGGGGGCTTTTCCATTTTTAAGTTTCTTTATGGCATTCACTACTTCTTGGAAGGATGGCCTTTCTACTACAGTCTCCTGCTCCATATTATTTCCCTCACTCATCTCCCTGCACTCTGTGTTATCCTTGTTCAGGAGACTTTCAAAATACTCTCTCCATCTGTTTAGTATTTCCTCTTCTTTAAATAGCATACTACCTTCAACACTCTTACATGCCTTTACTACCGGTTTATACTCCTTGTTCATTTTATTCATGGCGGCATAGAACTTGTTTCAATTTGGTTAGCTAGTTCCTCTATTTCCTCTAGCTTCTTTTTCTCGTAGTTCCTCTTCTAATTGCGGCACACTCTCTTGGCTTTTCTTCTCAGATCAGCATATATTTCACTAGTATTTCTGGTCACTCTCTGTAGCATTCTCATTCTGGCTTCGTTCTTTTCCTCAATGGCAATTCTACACTTCGTCATACCACTCCCCATTCCTTGCTCTTTGTCTCACCCCCAGCACCTGCTCTGCACATTCCTTGGTTATTTTCACTATTTTACTCCATTCTTCCTCTATATCATCGCTTTCCTGTACCATATCAACTTCGTTTTTTATTCTCTCTTGGTACTCTGTTTTCTTCCTTTCTTGTTTAAGCGCATCAAGATTGAATTTCTTATCTACTCCTTCTCTATTTTTTGGTACACTTTCAATTCTCTGTCTCACAACTGCTTTAACCAGGAAGTGGTCAGTGTCACAATTGGGCCCTCTACAGCTTCTGACATCTATGATGGATGATGCGCATCTCCTGTTCACCAGAACATGATCAATCTGGTTCACTACTGATCCATCCGGGGACTTCCACGTTCCTAGATGAATTTTTCTGTGCATATACTGGGTACTGCTTATGCACATGTTATTTCCTCTTGCAAATTGCCCCATCATAAATCCATTATTACTTGTTTGCTCATGGATTGTATGCACTCCTGATACTCCTTCCATATGATTTTCTTTCCCAACTTGTGCATTATAGTCCCCCAGCACAATTACCAAATCATATCTGCATATTTTACGACACACATCATCTAATACCTCATAAAACACTTCCTTCTCAGCCAAATCTTTTTCCTCTGTTGGGGCATAAACTGATATTAAGGAAATATTTCTAAACTTTCCCTTAATGCGCACTCTGCATATCCTCTCATTTATTGGCTCAAATTCTAGAAGACTATCCCGCACTTTCTTACTTATTATAAAGCCACATCCGCACTGACCAGTCCTGTTAATACTTCCACTATACAGCAGGGAATATTCTTTCTTATCTATTCTCCCAGATCCTTCCATCTGATTTCCTGAAGAGCTACCAAATCAAATCCAAATTTCAATACTTCCTCCCTGCATTTTCCCCATTTGCAACATAGTTCTCACATTCCAAGTTCCAAAATTCAAGTCATGCTTCTTTTTCCGTTTTCTATTTCCGTAAATCCGATCCGAGTTCCGAAGCTGGGCTATTGGTGTCTGAACAATCGATGTTTTATGAGGTGAGGCAGTTAACCTCACGCTCAACCCCCAACCTGGAGGACCAGATAATTTGTTCGGGTATTCTTCCCTAGCCTTTGGCAGCCCAATACCAAACTACAAGGCAGCAGTCAATTTTCTGTCGGGGTTTTATTCCCCTAGCCTTTGGGGTTCCATTGAACCCCCTCTGCAAGGCAGCAGTTGCTGCTGGTTTTGGTCCACCCCGGGTATTTCATTTCCCCGGTACCACCTATATCTAGGAGGCATTCCCCCATCCGCCACCCAGGGGAGGCGCCCGATAGAAGACCAGCAACTCCCACGGGTACCATTAATACACTTCAATATAATTCCTACCAATATGCTCCAATGCGCTGTGAATATGTTTGAAGCTCTCCCAAACTATTAGGTCCATTTTGTGACGCGCGCCAGGCGCGCGTTGTCATCAAATTTGTATGCATTGAATGCTAAAGCACGACACGCGTCGGGCGCTGGGTATAAAAGCAATGCAAACAAATTAGATCACGACGCGCTGTATAAAAGGGGCCTTACTGTAGCTTTCAATACTTTTTCCGTCGCCGAGGGGCTGGCTACTTAATACTAGAAATAATTATATTCAACTAATGCCAAACTATTTTGGTTCTTTTCAGTTGCATCATTGGTATTTCCCCCAGCAAATAATGAACTAACGAAAAAACAATATCAAAAGAAAGGACTCAGACTACTTGGGCTGTTGGGTCAGTGTATTGGACCAAACAATAAACGATTAGTGGTAGTATCTTGTACAGTAGAAATGATGGTGTTCACAGATGAGTTGGAGATGTGATCAGTGTGGCAAATGCCTTGCGTCGCGTGAAGAATGGTCTGCCCATGCGCGGTCGCATCTAGAGACTGCGTCTTCTACGCATTCGCAAACTCCGGCTCAGTCAGCACCTTACATTGCTACAACACAGAACTCTGGCACTGCGTCGCCGTATGGCATGCCCGAACGCCATTATTGTCTCATGTGCAGACAGGATTTCCTCGACCGCTCCGATTTCATGTTCCATCTTCAAAATCACTTCAAGTCACAGGAGATGGCCGACACGGCTGCAGCTGGCTTGTGCACCTAAGTATCAAACTACAACAGTAATTTCCACCTGCGTTCGTACTGATAGTTTATAAGCATATTTATATTGTATGTACTGTATTAGTTTTTGTTACAAGCTCTCTTCCATTTTTAGAGCTTTTAACTACTGAATGTATTGTGTACGGTGATTATTACGGCTTTAAGGAATGAATTATGAGTAACTATTATTGTTTATATTTATGACTATTATCACAACAATGTGCATATTATAAGATGATTAATATCATTTTCAGTTCCCAATCTTGTTTAAAAACCCGGTTTTAACATTTTGAGATAATTTTCTTGCCATGTTTGGGAAACTGAGATTTAAATAGTTACAACAGAGTTATCATATTAGATAATTATAGCTGTTTTAAACTAGTTTATTGGTTTGTTTTAAGATGATTGAATGTTTTTAATCCATTTTAGTGTCGTAATAATAATAATGATTATAATATCGAGTGACCTGCTGGCTCAGGTCTGGAGTTGTCAGGTCACATCTGAACAAAGTTCAGCGCCTCTGACGTGACGACTGTTTCTGTGTCGTGAAAGCTATTAAATTACAGAATTCTTGACTTGGTATTGATAAATTATCCTTATTTGTATACCATAAAACAGCATTTAGTACATTGTAGCATGTGTACTTGTTCATTATTTTGTGACAGCATTGAAAACTACGGACACTATTGAGTACAGCATTTTTTATCTAATTTAAAATGTGGAAAAAGCTAATAAATTCCTTGATCCATGACTTGAGTTCAACAAATTTTAGATCAACTGAACAATGTACACTACAGAAGTTTTACTTATTTTGTATTTAAAAGGTTGACTGCCAAGCAGATTTTGAACGATACTACATGACAGATCGAGAGTCCCAGTATGACTTTGGCTCTGATCTATGCTAGAAACATGAAAGTATCCTCTACTGCTAAACCATTTCTTTTATTATTTGCTACTTTATCATCCAAAAAAAAATTCCATTCATTTGAACTCAGAGAAAAATAATTTTCTCTTAAAAGTGCAAAAAATGTTGATATCCCCCTAATAGAGGTCTCTTGGCAATAAAGTACGCAGACATTATAAAGTGGTAGATATAATGATAGTTGAAGTTATTTAATCACTTAATACTTCAATCACTCACCAGAACATTTCTATTGTACTTCATGAGTTGCATACGATTCTGATTAATATTTACAAATATCTTCACATTGTCTTTTTAGTCCTACTATGTACAAGAATGTTCTTGAAGTTTGACTGCCTATGTATTGCTTCTTAAAGAATGGGTTTCAAACAGCAATCAAATCACATACATATTGCAGTTTGAGCACATAGTGTTCAATTTTTTTTCATTTTTTGAGCAAGCTGCCTCCCAACACTTGTTACTATTTTATAGCAAGACTTGCGTCGAGAGTTCTTGGTTTTCGCCAGCACATGGGTAAACACTTGAGAATCCTACTTATGTTTATGGGCAGGAACCTGTTACCAACTCTTTTTTGAACACAGTAAATTGTAACTTCTTAGATTGCCAGACTTTCATGGCATTTACAAGTGTGTTGTACGAAGTAAATCAAAGGTCAAAGGCCATTCGACTGATCTTTGCAAAGGACTGGAATATGTTCCTAATTTGTCAGATAGATCTATTGGTCTCCCCTGTTGTAGTTCACTACAACTGCATGTTTCCAAACTTTACTCTTCGTTTTGTCATTGGTATAATTTTGTTGTGTGTTTTATGGTTACCATCAAAATGTCTCTTCTGTCTTTTCACTTGAGCATCACAACACCATTATAGTTTTTGCTTGCAATGCATTCTTCTAACCACAACTTCTTATTGATAACATCTGCCGGATTGAGTCTCCCAGTTTTTCACTCTGTGACTACTCAGTGAGTTCCATGGTGCAGAAACTTTTCAGCCAGTTAAATACTTCAATAGGAGTTGTCTATTAATAATGTTTATCCACAGTCAATGTATGGACTAGCAAACTCCATAACTATTTCTTTTGATACAAGCCCCTCTGTCACTCCTTGCTTCTTCCCACAATACACTTTGTATGCAGAAGTGTTGAAATATTTGAGCATAGTTTAAGCATTTTGATTCAAAATTTTTGACGGTTCCCTTTAATATATTAGCGGGAAGATATATGGTTTAAGAACGGTGCTTTCATCAATACAAATGTTAGCATCTGGTTCATCAACAATTTTGAAATTTTTCACAACTTGATCAATTATTCCTTGAATCTTTTGCAACCATCTTTGCCACATTTACAACAATGTCCTCTTCTATCTGAAATTCTGCACTCTTGTCTTGTGTGACCAAATGCCAAGCATTTATAGCATCTTTGGGGTTTAACCCTCTGTCTGACTACATTTGGTCCATCCAACCTTCAAACGCTTAGTCTTCCGTAGCTTATTGCCATCAGCTTATGATGAATCCACCACTGTCATATAAATTCCCCTTTATTATGAGCAGAGACTTTAACCTATAATATACTATAATTGTACCTGTGCTTCAGTGTGTAAGCGAAATGTGGGCAACTACATTGGCTGATGTCGATATAAAAGCTAATTGGCTGATGAGATATTAAAGCCAACCATTGGGAGTTCCCATATTGGGTGTTATGCCTTAGACTGTGGTGGAATCCTCACTATCTTCTTGCTCCTCTGACTCTGCTCTCCCTTGTTTCTTGCTTCTGTTCCTTTAGAACCCTCTACTCCTTTTTCTTCCTTATCTCCACTAATATTTTGCTATTAATTTATTTGAATTCATTTTGATAACAATAACTTCAATTTGAAGAGCTGTCACCGATTAAATTACCTCCGGATGTGAGGGAGTGATCACAACTGCAGCTATCGCCATTGCTGCTGTCGCTTTCGACCCTGGAGTGGGATTCATCGATCACTCCTGCTTTCCACTTCCATCCATTGTAGGCTCTCATCACACCCATGGGTGCAACATGTTTATGTTGGAAGTTTCAAAAGAGTATTATATAAGTACTGACCAGATCATACCACGTATCCCTTTTAGGTATTGTCACCATTCCGCACTAAGCTCTCATTTGCAGTAGTTGCTTCAGGCTTCATTATGGAAATAGCCCTACTCACTCGAACGCGCTGATTGAGTGCCTACCAGTTTAGAGCTCCTGTTGCGGTGGGCGCTTCAAGTGATAAAGATATTTCAAGTATCGCCTGACCTGGGACACTTGTTATTAAAGCCTACACCCACCACTTGCGATTCAGACACCTCGGGCATACCACATACACTCTATTTTTCTTTATCTCTAGAAAAAATGCCCCTGAGGGCAGATGCTAATGATTTCCAAAGTCATATTCCGATTAATTTTCATAGTTCTACCATAGAGAGCAGTTCTTAAGCTTTAATTTGATTTGTGTGATATGATAATGTGGTAGTCCTTTGATCTTTCAGTCTAGACTCTTTAGCTCCAGTTGGTGTTCCATCAATGCTTGAATTTTATTGAACAGATTGATGATTTCCCAAACTCCAAATTATGTATATTTTTAAAGATTAAAATGAATTTTGATTAAAAGATAAGGGTCAGCAAAAACGGCATAAATATCATTGTGAGGAGCTTTTGAATTATTTTTATTTCATGTGAAAAGCATCATAAACATATTGAAATTTTTGTAGCCTAATCAATCCAAGTGACAATGAGGTTGATTAAATAAAAATAATTCTTTCAAAACCTGTTTTACCGATCATTTTTTTACATGGGTCGTTTACACCTGTATTTCAAGTTTCAACTTGTACAGTAATTTATGATTATAAAAATACTCATGCCTTATAATTGGGCCATAGTTTTATAGTATAGTATTACACATAATTAGCGATAGTAGAGTTTTTACTGCATTTGCTTAAAAGACAAGGAGTTCATTCAATAATTGTTACACTACTGAAATTCATACAAATATGACATTTTTACTATTATTCACATCGATTTAGTTGTTTGAACTAATATTGAATTTAAATGATAATGAAATCAAATATCTTCAATCATTTGCAAAATGTCGATTTTCTTCAAAAAGAGCATGCATTTTGATTACTTCATTTTTCCTGATTTCTTATTCAATTTCAATTTTAAATTATTCGGAATTCAAGACGAAAATCAATGTAAATGAAATCAAATAAATAGGCCTAGTCCTAAGTTTTGTTGTGATGAGACGATGCACATGGTGCTGTGAAGGAGGAGACCATATGATGTGAATGATTTGACCAACCCATATAAAATGGAAAAAGGCGTGATGTACCGTTTAAATCTGAGATAGACTGATCAATATAATAGTCATAAATTGTAAACTGATCTGTCGTTCTTCTCCTAAATTTTCTCAAATAGTATATTCAGGAGGCTACTGTAAATAGTATTACTTATTTTTAATTGGCTGGTGTTGTTTATGAGCTTTAAGTAGTGCTAAATGCTTTTGGATTGAACTCCAAATATTCTAGTAGAAGTCTCCTGTGATTCAGCTGGAGACTTGGAATTTGTATGAGAATGTAGTTTGTATATCAGTATCAGTTCGCAATATGTCACATGTATTTTTTATAAATTATACTGTATAATTGTTGTAAGTTAACAAGTATGCATTCATTCTTAAGTAAAGTAGTTGTAATAGTTTTTTACGGAACAATATTGCCTCTCCATATTGAACAGTATTTTTATACAGCATATTGAGGACTCTCAGGTTTAATGAATAGTGTCAATGACAATGTTTCATCAATATTGATTTAGTATTTTTACAACTCTATTATTTCTATGAAATGGTAGATGAACTAGTAATAATGTATAAAATAATCAGCTGTACATACATTAAATGATGATGCATAGGATAGAATGATATTATTGTTTTTCTTCAGGTACAATAATTGATTTTTCTTGAAAAATTTGGTTTATGTTCTCGTGAAACGAATTTTGTTAAGTTATTTTGTCTGTTTGTTGTTTTGTTATAGAATTCTTTGTTAGAGTGAGTATTAAGGCCTCCACAGACAGACGCGATACAGGGCTCGGGACGATTCGGTACGATATGTTGTTACATAGCGGTAAATGAGAACTTTCACACAGCAGCGGTATACCGAAGAAAGCGATATTATCGCAATCGGTAGAACGCGTCGGTAATTCGGTCTACCGAATCGGTTCGGTAGACCGCTCGGAAGTCAAGGCGGAAATCAGTAGTGCACACCTTATTTACCGCACATGAATGCAGTGTAGTTTCTATGTAGTTAATTTTTTTTTTTTAATATGAATCACCAGTGTTTACAAGAAGAAGCATTGCTTTTGTCGCTCGCTATGGACGAGGACGAACATGATGAGCCACTGTAAGTAGAGTATAACATTCCTCTAATAGCAATAAAATAAATTATAGCATTGAGTCAGAGAGCTGGTATCGGTTGGACTTATACAATGTTGAAAAGAAACAACCAATAAAATAAAATAAAATTGTATACTTGAGGCCTTGTATACCGTTACATACAAACTACAATCTTGTGGTATGTAATGTAATGTAATGTAATCGTATGGTTAATTGGAAGTCTCCATCCAGCCTGATGCAAATTTCTTAGTGGGGCCATTGGCAATCTTGTGGTGTAGTGGTTTGTTTGAGTTTGCATGAGTTTGCAAGAGTTTAGGTGACAGTATTTCACATAAACTCTTGCAAACTCATACAAACTCGCAAACTCACTCAAACTACTGTAAACTAATGCAAACTCATACAAACTACAATTTTGCAATAGTTTTCGTCAGTTTGTTGAGTTTGTATGGGTTTGCAAGAGTTTGTGTGACGTAACGCACGCAAACTCATGCAACAATGTTAGCCTCATCAGACAACACACAAGTTGTTCCAATAGTTTTTCCACAAAACTATTGGTAAAACTTATTTTCTTAAATATATTGTAATACAAGGCATATTGTGTATATTATGTGTAACAAGGCACCGCACTGATTAGAAACATATTATTTAGAAATCATTACTAATAGCCATATATTGCTAAAACACTCACTTTAAATTAATCTATAGATAATATTTAAATACCACTCTCTATACCTATAGTATAGGATCAATCAATCACTAAGTGGTAAAAAGAGTTGACAATGTATTTAAAAAAAATTTAAGCCACGCATGACAACAATAAAAATTATTAAATTAGTATAAAATAACTTGGTATACTTTTGAATGGTTTGATAATGCTATTCACGTCATGTAGTTAATAATTTCGCTCTTCTATTTACAGGATTGAAAAACGGCGTATTTGGACGCATGAAATAAATACACTAAGAGAAGTGGAAGGAGAATTCTACACATTGGTTCCCCAGCTATTGAAAGATGAAAAACGCTTCTTCATATACTTCAGGATGCCTATTAAAAGTTTTGACAAGATTTTGATGGCAATAAGAAATGACATTACTAAGCAGTTTACAAACTGGCGAAGACCAATTCCTCCTGAGGAGCGACTAGCTATTGCTTTAAGGTAACAGTTGGTTTATAAATAGCACTATTTAATTTATTTATGTGATCAAATAATATCTGTTTCCAGGACATATTGAAAACACTGTTGAATTCTGTTTAATAATGTATTGTAATTGAATGTTATATTATAATCACTACTGAACAAATTGTCTTCATAGTAAACAAAGTAAAAATTAAATTGTCTTCATAGTGAACAAAGTAAAAATTAAATTTAAATTGTCTTAAAAATTGTCAAATTAAAAATTAAATTGTCTTCATAGTAAACAAAGTAAAAATTAAATTTTTAATACAAAACTTAGTCTCTTTATAAATTTATGAAAAGGTATGAAAAAAAGATGATAATATGCTGCCACCATCAGGGCCGTCTTCTCCAGGTTCAACCCGAACAGCTTGAGTTCCTTGTGGGGTACAATTGTCGAGAACACTAGCAGTTTCAGTTCCTTCAAAAGAAATATTGTCAGAACCCATAGACGATGGAGAAACATGATGACTCTTATTTGCTTGTGACATTGAAGTAGATTGGAATGTATCGATGGAAAGTACTGATGATTGCCTTGATAATGGGCCATTGAAATCTTCTTCAATTTGAGCTTGCTCTTGCTGCAGCATAATATTAGAAATCTTCATTTTGGTGTCTAGAAGCCGGCGTGGTGAGAATGTTTTTGTGGTGTGCGCCCAAGAGAGAAAAAGGTGGTCTACTGAATCCATTTCATGTCTTTTTTCAAGGAATCCCATTACTTTCTCAACATTTGAAGTCGGTGACACTAGTTTGCACCTATTTTGTTCTGATAACTTCGTAACGTTGGCAGGACGTTTGCGTCGCACATTTTCAGTAGGCTTTTTCTTTGCTCCATCTACATTATGAGGTGCAGCGACAGTAGCGGGCACCTCATCATGGCCATATGTTGCGGATGTCTCCTTTGGAATATGCATGTCTGGTTCTGTTGGTAAGTTTTGTTCCTGATCTTCGCTGTAAGATTGCTGCTCATCCTCCCGTAAAATGCTCTGTGACTGTGAACTACAGCTACCAACATTTGTTATCGTTTCAGCAAAAGCAAGATGTGGCTTCAAAAATTCCATTTGCTTTGCCCACTGCCAATGCTGATATTTTGATGCTGCCTGACCAGTTGTAGTTTTTTGGGATTTCAAATACCTTGAGTAAGAATCCTTCAAGTTCTTCCATTGGCGTTTTAGTGTTTCACCTGAAAAAAAAAATGAAAATTGTATTATATACTTATATCTAAATTAATCTTGGTATGTTTGTTTGTTTATTATTTATTTGTTTGGCCTAATCATGTCCACAGACCAAACCACTGGACCGATTTGCACCACATTCAGCATTTAGGTGTTGTTAGCGAGTATCTAGGGATAATTTTTTCATGTTTTAGAAATTTCATTTTTATGGGGTTTTATAGTCAAAAACACACAAAAACGCGATTTTCGCGGCTTTAACGATTTTAAATAAATTTAATGGTTATAATGTAAAATGTAAAAACATTATAAAAACATAAATACAACTTTGTTTTATATTACAAAAATGTAAAATAAAGAACATGTAATTAAATTTTCGTTCAACCATATCATAAATCCTATATTATTTAACAATGTTTTATTTGACATTGTGTTTATTTTCCTTTTCAGGTATTTGGCATCCGGAGACTCGTTTTCTACTATTGGACATTCCTTTAGAGTAGGGTTTTCAACAGTCAGTGAGATTGTGCTCCAAGTATGTGTTGCTATATGGAATAATATGAAATCTAGATATATGCCACAACCAACAACTTCTCAGTGGAAGAACTCTGCTAACCGTTTCCTGGAAAGATGGGGCTTTCCCAATTGTGTTGGGTCCATTGACGGAAAGCACATTTTAATTAAATGTCCCGACAATGCAGGTTCCTGTTACTTCAATTACCTTAAACGTCACTCAATTGTTTTGATGGCAGTTGTTGGTCCGGAATACGAATTCCTATGTATAGATGTTGGAGCGTATGGAAGAAATAGTGATGGAGGAATTTTCGAGGAATCTGAGTTTGGGAAGCTACTCGAACAACAACAGTTTGGACTTCCTCCTGATGAAGTACTACCCGGTCAAACTGAACCGTCACCTCACGTCCTCATTGGTGATGAGGCATTTGGTCTCAAACCCTATTTGATGAGACCGTTTCCTTATGCACAATCAAAAAACGACAACTTGAAAGAAAACTATAATAAAGGCCTATGCCGAGCCCGTAGAGTTGTCGAAAATGCTTTCGGATTGTTAACCATGAAATGGAGATTATTTTTGAGGCCAATAGAAATGAAAGTCAGCAACATTAAATTTATAGTCTCAGCTGCGTGTTTGCTTCACAATTTTTTACGTTTAGAGAATTGTGATCAACAATATACTGATTTACTTAATCAAGTGGAACCGCAAGAAGGGGAGATGACAGGTATTCAAAGGACAAATCCTCACAGGTCTTCAAACATTAGCTATGGCATTAGAGAAAGGTTTGTTCAATATTTTAATGAAAACCTTATTGCTGAGGAACCAATTCCGTGATCCTTAATTAAACCACTGCTTGAGCTTCAATTTGTATACTGTAATTAAGTTTAGGTTAGATTAGGCTAGGTAACGTTAGTCAACACAACCTGTAATATACTATTGTATTACATTGTGTACCCTGTAACATTAGGAGGCTATTTTACTTTAATATTATATTAATATTTCTCATTTATAAATAACATACAATTGTAATAACAGGTGAGGCACCGACACTTATTAATTATCTACTGTTGTATCAAATAAATAACCTATAAATGTATACTTACTATCTTTATCCAGTTGTTCTCCTAGCTCCTTCCACTTTTTGTCTTTGGCTCTGATGTCCTTATATAACGGATGCCTATAGTCATAAAGTAAACTTTGTTCCTTAACAAAATTAATTACACGTTCAGCATTTGCCATGTTGACGAGCACAAGCAGACGATACACAGTGACAGGACAGGATGGTTTTACCGAATCCCGAGCGTCTGCGTGCAGCGCTTGTGTGAATGTTCAGTTCGGTACACTAGCGATATTTTCCCGAGCGATATATCGCTCGGTCTTTTCCGAGCCTGTATCGCGTCTGTCTGTGGAGGCCTTTATTTTCCGTATTGTTATTTTTATATTTTGATACTCAGAAGTAGTGGCAAGAATACTAGACTACGCCACGAAACTAGGCGGCTCAAAGAAATTGCGATGCAGCAAAAAACAACTGACTGCAGTGACAAACCATAAGCATATAAATAGTGTTTAGGTTAGAGATTACTATCAGCTGTTGGTATGGTCCAAATCTGGCAACACCGCAATTTTTTGAGCCGCCTAGTTTTGTGTCGTGAACTATTAATTGAATAGCATAATCGATCAGACAAAATGAAAATACCGTACATGAAAAATTGATAGATCCATAGCTAAGAATCAGATAATATGAATTATTAAAATGTCATCATTAAATTTAGGCCCACATCTAAGTTCTTTAATCACAACATCTATTCCTCCTTAGTTGAAATATAATGGTAAATAAATCATGTTCCCTCCATGTAAATATGTGCAGTATTATTATTTAGTTTACAAGATTTATTTGCATGATTATGTGAATTGAATAGCCATGCTCTAACTTTCATATCAAATTACTTGTATATTTATTTCACTGATCAAGTTTTGTGTTGATAGTTCTACTCTTATCTTCAATATTGCATCATGTTGAGATGTTGATGGATCAACTGATGACGACTATATATTTTTTATTAAATGGAATAAATCAGTAATAAACGTACTTGAATGGAATAAATCAGTTCTTAACAAATCATAGATGGTACTTTGAGAAGTGGGTATTTATTACTTAATCGCGTAGCTTTGTAAGCTAAATTTCAGTTTTGTATTAACTATGATGTTCTAAAAAATAGAGCCACTACTTTCTGGTTAATGTGATAGAAATAGCTTCCCAATAAAATGTTATGAACAGTTGACGAAGTTTTGTATTCATTTTATGGCGAGAAAATCCGTGGTGCTAACTGTAGTAAAATTTCGGTGTAACTGATTATTAATTTTCTCGTTGTTTCTCAAGTTTTGCTTAGAATAAATTCGCATTTTTATAATTTATTACATTTGTGATCTATTTGTATTGCAAATTCCAATACCATTATTTTTCAATAAGTACACGTTTGATTGTAAACACAGAATTATTGTTGTATTTTGCGATAATTTTGTATTGATCTAATTTTCTTCTATTTTTGATTTTCAATTCTAATTAGAAATTTAGTTTTCTAAGTAGAATTCAATGAATACAGATCTGATCATGAATGTGAACCTAATTAGCAACTTGAGTTCGTTTCATTTATGTTTTAGAGTTTTGCACTGTTCCATAGTAGACTGACAGCTGTGTCTGAAGATTCACGACGACAGTGCGAAACGGTCGACACTCTTAGAGAACAAAAGTAGCCTTATTGGACATTTTAGTTGAATTATATACTGTGGAACAGAAGATGGCCCTAAAATAATTCTTTTATTAGTTGAGTATTTTTTTTAAATTGCATAACTATTGTCAAAGGAATTATCTTTAATGTCCACATTATTCATTTAAATGGAATAATACCTTGAGATGGGTAGTTTATCATCAATAACATTTTCTAGATCAACTTCTCTAGAGCTCAGTAGAATAAACAATAAAATTAAATTTATTGACCTCCAAAATATTGATCTTATTCAATGAAGCATTCTCGCATTATCTGGACTCTGGGTTGCATCAGCTTCACATAGCTTCATGTCCACTTTTTCAAATGCCAATTAAAATTGTTGTAGTTTTCTCTATATCTAATAATAAAAAAGAAATGCATTTCTTTTAACCCTGCAAACCCTTCTAATAATTATCATTAATTTTCCTGTGTTACAGGACTAGTTATGAATCTCCGATCAGAAATATGGGTTCTTTCCCATAACTTGTACTAAATTGGAATTTTGTTCTTCCATTTTGCCAGACCCTTGTGATCGATGGACCTGCTAGCCATGCTTATCCATGATTATGAACTAATCTAGTCAGTCTATCCTTGCTTGTTAAAATGTCAACTGCATGTTTTATGTCTTCTTTGTTTTCTTTTTTTTGTATTTATTTTCTACATACATCGTACAGTTTCTTGTGCGTATCAGTATTACATTTGTTCATTTTATTGGTCAATATATTAATTTAAAGAAGATATTTTTACACCCGGCTCGTGAAAATGATGTAATCTACTTATTCTAATCGTCATACATTTTGTCATCATACGAGATAAGAATTTTGATAGCAGAAACTTATATTTTTCCGCATTACAATGTTTAGAGAATGCGATATTTTCTCTACATAATATTAAATAATGAAGTCTAGTAATATTATTTCAATTTCATACGAAGCCAATAGTTACTATGAATCTTACTGTATTGCAATTTAAAAATTGAAATAATTACTTTCTTTGTGCTTCAATGAGGAAGCCTAATATTAATTCAAGTCCTAGATAACCATCTTCAGTTAAATTTCAAGGTGATATTTTATTAAATAATTAAATGGCGTTTGAAATAAACGTATAAAGAAAATTGTATTTTCAGGATAATCATGATTTTTATAGAATGTCAAAATTTTACCAGACTGTAATATTATATTTTTTGCTTCAACTTTTTAGAGTTTGCAATTGACTGAAAATTGATTTTTTTATTTAAAGGACTTGTCCGTGCCTTTTCCTTTTAGAAATTGGTGATAAAATTTTCTATATTTTTTCAAATTTAAATGCTTTTGGACAGTTCTATCAAAAATTTGATAAGCATAATAGATAAAATTTAGTAATTTTTAGGTAGCGAACAGAGAAGTAATATTTTTACTCTAGAGTTCACTATTAATGTCCTATTAAATAGTAGAAATATTTTTATGTGGAGATTTCTAGAGTTCAAATTGTCCTTTCTTGACTTCATAACTATTTCTATAGTAATGTTTTACAACTTCCCAATTTCAAGCTAGAAATGATTTTAAAATTTGCTTTCAATTCATAAGCATACGTTTATATTATGAATTTATTATCAGTACTACAATATTATAGAATTATTGCTCTCATATTTTTAATGAAGAGACAGATTTTCCTCCAAGTACTGCTTTTACTAGTATAATATATTTTTTAAAGTGCGATTGAGATCGCTAATCATTTCACTAACTTATTTTTCCTGGCCTGCTATTTTATAGAGGCATTGACTGATAAGCAAAAATATTTTTTGTGATTCTGATAGTATTTTTGGCGATTGAATGAATAAAATCAATTGTGCCTTCATTGCATGAAGCAACCATTTAAAGCTTTACCTAGGCTTTTACCTAATACCTAGGAATCAAGTCCTTGAATAAGCCTCCCGAACTACTTATTTAGATAAGACAAAATAGTATCCTATCTAGACATAATAAAAATAAAATTTACATTGAAGTTCAATTCTTTGTTTAGTCAAGTATAGTTAAACTTAGTACAAATCACTTCTTTTACAATTTAAAAAAACTCCTAATTGATAAAAACTAAATAATTTTGTTTTACTTTCTTGAGACTAAATTCTTGATCTTACAAATCAATGTCTGGCACTGATAATATTTATTTTCAGTTTTTTCTAGAATCTTTCACCTATTTATTGAAATTCGTAAATTCTTCCTTGTTTAATTAGTAATATTATAAATTTTGCATTCACTTCCTCTCCATTTGCAAACTAAATAGTCAACAATATAACTAGGTACAGTAATTTTAAATTTGAATGAAAATTTCATTTATCCGTTTCATAGTAAGTTTTTACAGATAGTCTTACTCAAGACTGAATGTACAGTTTGTCATTTACTTACTATACCTATACAATTAATGGAGCTGTACATGTAGTTCACGACTGGAACAATTTAAAAAAATCTTTATTGATACAGATAACTTAATACCTATGTGTTACAATATTCATTATCTAGTTTCATAGTAGGCCTACAATAACCAAATTTGTTTTGTCTATAATTCACTGTAAAATTGTAAAATTTCAAAAAATATTTTTTTTAAATGAAATCTAAATAGGTTAATCCCATAATTATATCAGGACGTGTGGGACCAATCATTCCATTGTTTGTCTCGAAACCATAACGCGGAATTTGAATAAAACCAATCAATATTGAAAATCAAAAATATATATTAAAGTAAAAAAGATTCAAGGTCATGATGAAACATTCTAGACTACATAGTTTTCATAATAGGTATATAATGTAACAATTTTATGAAATATTTTTTGTCTTACTTTAATACCTGAATTATTTGTTTTTATCAAGAACTTTTATACAGATTCCTTAGTGTATAGATTGCCTAGATTGTAAAATTATGAATGAAATTTTTTATGTTGTGTGAAATTGTTCGATCATAAGATGGTAAGCATTCTGCTTGATATCATAACATGCATTTTTCTTTAATGTACGTATTTAATATTGTAATATTCATAATTATAAAAGTTATGTACTTTTAAGATTTTGTACTGATATTTATGACTAAATTAGTAATTAAAGTTGATATATTTATGCTGAATGGCCATTATAAAAATATACTCAGACAAAATATCAAGAAGCATAGTAATAAGTAGCTTGGAAGTAGTTTGCTATCAGCTTTTAAGAATATTAAGTAAATATATTCAATAATTTACATTCAGAATAATGCTTTTCATTACTATCCCAATCATATGAATTTAAGAAATATTATTATAATCTGTTTTTTTTTTATTGAAACTACATGATTTTCATTAAATGAACTATTGTTGCACTAGAATGTTAACATGAAAGGTGACAGTAAGTGATTATTATTTGTAAAACTTTTTCATCGTGCAAGTGGCTCCACTCTCCTGCAACATTGCGTTTTGGAGTATACCGCGTGCATGAAGTAGCAACTGCGCAGCAAAAGACGATATTTTTCTGTCGATAAATATGAAGCAAGAATATAATAAACTTGAAAACACTTTTAAATGGAAATTGACTCACGTTATGGCGTGACGGCCGTTTCGCTCTGTTGTCTAGAGCATCATCAGACGACCCACAGTACACTGTGATGATGCTCTAGACAACAGAGCGAAACGGCCGTCACGCCATAACGTGAGTCAATTTCCATTTTAAAGTGTTTTTTTAAGTTTATAATACATATTAGTGGAAACAAGATGGATCTTCAACATCACAAGAATATAAACTACTCATGACGAAATGCTATGTTGTCGTTGAAGCAATGAGTGGGATTGGTAACTTGAGAAACAATAATCTCGTAATTTTTAGAAGCCAGTTTGGTAGGGAGGTAGGTGGCAATAATAACAGTTCATTGGAGACATTTCTATAACTTTCCCAATTATTGAAATGGAACAGTTTAATTTTTTCTTCGCACTTGGAAACAGGCACACCGTTTTAACTAGCATATTTCAGGTAGGTACGGTACCATATATAGGCTGTGTGGCTAGTAGTTGTGAAATGAATTACAGAACTTATAAATGCCACTTATTTTTTAAATTGACAATTGAGCAAATATTCTATAAAAGTTTCGTTATTGCTGTTAGTGGAAGATACAGAAGAAGCAAGCATGGCGCAGTTTGAATTATCAGTCATTTTTTTCCTAGAAACCTGTAGCCTACCTCTGAACCTTATCGGACAAGGCTAACTAAATAAAGTAACAAGACATTTTTAATTAATTAAAAATTGATCAAATCCAGTTAACAGGTTTTGATCCTCCAAAAATTTATATTCACAAACTGAATGCAAGTCAATTCTCATTCTACGTGAAAATACTGATCTACAGTAAGTACTGTATTACAGTAAGTTACTCTTTATCAGAATACCAAATCACAGCTCTGAAGTCATCGTTGGTAAAAGAAGTGATTCTTCACAACATAATTCCTGCTTCCCACAACGGCTTCCTGCTGACACTCAGGGACACCAGTGATTAATAATAATAATTTATTTTGGAAAAACATCTGATACAAGATTTTAAAATCAAATTTTTCTACTCTTGTCTCTTAGACACTAGCCTAATTCCTGTGTGTTTGTGACAGTTATTCTACAATTTTCAAGCATTTTCAATCCACCAATTTATAAAATTTTAGTTTCATTTTAAAGCTTGAGATATGAGCAAGTTTTTCATGTAAAAATTTCATTGTCACCCTCTAAAAACAAATCGAGAAAAATCGCGTTGAAATTTCAGTGAGATTTCGGAAAATCCACTTTTTTGTACTTTGAACCATAAAAAACACCCTAAATGAATGGGTTACATAATTATTTAAAATACGTGTATCTTTAACCAAATGTTGTGCTCTTTCCAACAATGCTATCATAATTCCATTCCGATCAGAAGTTTTTGAGTTATTGAGCATAATTTGGCGAATGGCGGAAAGTGAGCATATCTCGAAAAAGTCATTAAATCGAAATATCTCGAAAACAAAAGCCCCATTTCAAAAACGTCACGGATCATTTTTTGTCAGAAATTTGATGTAGAATATCTGGTAACCGGCTTTTACACCTTACATGGGACACTCCTGTATGCCTTTTCATACGTCAAGAAAACAATTTCCAATAGCTTTTTGTATTAATTATTATTAGTCCCAAGGCCAAATCTTTGACAAAGCTGGGATATACCGGAGTGAACCTGGCTGGGAAAGTGAACCGGTATTTACTGACGAACAATAGCCTAATTTGACAAAATTATTATATATGTTGCATTTAGCAGAGTTAATTCTCCTGAAGGAATCAAATTCTTTATTCAAAAAAACATCCAAAGCAACCAAAAAGACTGTTCTTACATAAAAAATATAGTATACAGGGAAATTCTGACACATAGATTATCTGATTGTTAGTTCCTTTGATTTATAATAATATAATGTTTTTTTATGCATTGTTTTTCTCTAGGGGCTTTTGACCCTACAAGCCACTAGTAAATATTTAAAAATAGCGGTTTAAAAAATGTCGATATATCGGAAGAAAAATATCGATATATCGTTACCATTACTAGCATCAAACATAACCTCAAAAACGTTTGTTGTTTGGCGCGTAAACACTTTCTTCTACTCAAGTTCATAGCCACGATTTTTTACAAATTTTAATCTCAAAATGTATGTTTTTTAACTTTATTGTGTTGCATATTAACCAGCAGTCCTTATACGAAATAGTGATAGCATAAATTGGACTGATTTGAAATATTACCGGCTAATGTTTGATTAAGCTATAAGGATCTGAACTGTCCTTCAACGGATTTCTAATATATTTGTCTTAATAGTACGTGTGGAAATTTGTAGCAGAACAGAGCTTCTCACTTCTGGAATGTGATTGAGACAGGTATTACTAGGAATTATTAATATGCTTGGATAGTAAGATACAATTATTGGATAAACATTGCATTGATTGTCACGGTGCCGTGGACTATTGAATTTTTAACGTGATGTATTTAATCGTCTGATTTCAAGCATCACAATTGTACTAGATATTTCTTACTATAATAAATGTTCAGTGTTGACAATCAGATCTTATCTAATATTAAAAAATATATTTAACACGAATGACGAAATACAACATAACATTGGAAACTTAATCTGTGGTAGAGTAATTCACCAAGTTTTGGAAGTGCATGGTTGCTTGAATCACAGAAATCGATTGAAAAATGAAAAAGTCTATTGAAAGTTGAGTACAGGGTACGGTACTTCAGGATGTAACTTCTGATACGAACGAGATGGTAATAAGTTTAGTCGAATGTTCAACATGATTTTAATTCATAATTAAGTTAATTTTATTGAGGGAGAACAATAAGAATGCAACTGGTCAACATGTGTATGTAACATCCACACAAGTATAACTTAACAGAGGCTAAATAAAATACAGCGTTTGAAGATGTATAACAGTCAATCAATATAATTTATTTCACAAGTTAGTTTTATTTGTACAAGGTTTCACAAACCTTACAAGTGAGTTGCGCAAGAGACATTCTAGAAAACAATTTCATGCTGACAACAAATTAGCCTTTTAACATCAAATACTGCGACTACCAGACAAATATAACAATAAATAAAAAATACGGTATATAAGTTATAATAGGCTATAAATAATAATGAATATAACAACAGTAGCCTTGCCTACTTTGCAGTCTTTCTGTTAGCAACAATATATTAATAAACTAAATTAATAATTGCACTAGTATGGTAACAAATAACTGAAAATAATTAATTTATAAAAATATAATATGAATAATATTTATCTCTAAATTTTCCCAAATTGGAAAACCATACTCCTAAATAGCAATATCCATTGACTATTTCCAGCCGACTCCTTTCATAGAAAAAAAACCAATCGCCCCTTTTTCCTGTCTTTACTTAATATCATCACCTTTGTTTTTACTGTAACTTATTTACTTTAAGTTTAAACTTCACAATAATCTTCTAAGCATTTATTTTTTTTATTGGGATTCAGACGGCTGTCAACTAAAATTGCAACATCATCGGCGTATGCTAGCATTGCATATCATTGCTCCTGTTTACTTGCAACCCATGGTGTCCTCTGTTACGAAAATAAACCTCTAAATCCACTAAGTTAAGTATAAGATGAAAAGCTTTGGTGGTATATAGTCACCCTTTGATACGCCTTTTGATACCCCGACTGTTGTTTTTTCCTCGCCATTCTCAATAATAAGGTTTGCCTGACTGTAAATATTATGAAATATCTTCATAATTTTCGCAATTACTCCTATCCTTTTTATTACATATATGAATTATTGATAAAAGTTCTTCTTTACTAAATTCTGTATCCAAAACCGGATGGCAAGCGTCTAAGAAAGTGAAATTTATAAATTTCCCCGCAAATTAATATCTTTCACGGAAACAATCAACAAACCGTTAATTTTATTTGTGCCCTGAGAGGTTTTTCCCGAAAAGCTTGGTGATGTGCAACCAACGCATTTCCTATTTCAACTGATAATGATATAAATATGATCAGATGATAGTAACTCAAATGTTACTTAGATGTCCACACCTAGATCAGCTAACTTCCTATTAATCTAAACAAGAAGATCAATCGTACTGTTGACTGCTGCTTCAATAAGAAAATTGAGCCAGTCGATCTCCTCTTCTTCCGTTCATTAGAAACATAGAAATTTTTCGATATGTTCATCTAATGAATTTCTTTTGGGGAAAAGGCCTCCTTTAAAATTAGACTTTCGTCAATGACCTGATTCATTTCTCCAGTCACCACCCATAATAAAAGGAGGCGATATAAAGCTTATGTTTCTCTAAAATATTCTCAATATGTCTCAAGCTAGATTTTACATTATTTGGCATAAGTAAACGACCCCGATAAGAAGCTTTGAATATTATTCTTTTCACTTGAACTGCAATTAGAAAATATGTTATAACCACTATTATTTTGTATGTTGAACATTAAAGGTCCTCGCCTCGCTCACAGAACAAGACCCTCAGCCTGTATTACAATAATGTTTCTTCAGAATTATACTGCTTTCAGAAATTTCTTCCCTCTTATCATCTATAAATTTTTATTGAAGTAAGTGGGATTTTCAGTGACCCATATCTCATAGAACAGGCTGATACCTGTATAATTTCACATAAGTTCAGAATGTTGTTGTTGTTGTTGATGGTCACAGCATAATCTAGTACCCTCTCTCGAGACAACAAAAGGCGTCCAAAGATCGAGGCAGCTTCTCATCGAGGAGCCTTTGAGCATGACCAAACCCCGACAAGGGTCTGACTCGTTTATAGGTATGTGCAGTTTGCGTCGAGGCGGGGCTCTACCGTACCGTAAGGTCCATATTTTATTCTTCATGAATAGTGCTTACATTGTAGATGAACTGCTTCTGCCAATAAAACACACTGTTACGATTGTTATTTATACTTTCAATAATTATCACTCTAAATTATGGGAATTTTCAGCATTAATTTGCATATAGAAGCTCACCGAACAAGACCCTCAATGGCATACAATTATTTTCTAATTAAAAAAGAGAAAATAATACAATTTATCCAAGAAATAAACGATTAGAAAGAAATACTAAATATTAAAAGAAATTAGAAAAAGTAAAAATGTACAAATAACTTAATTGTGAACAACCTTAGGTAGGTTAATGTAAAACTATGGAAGTATACTATTTTGTTGCAAATCATAGGATATGTTAGCCTACATCAACTCTCATTTGGCGTACTATTTCTTGTGATGATTTCAGTTTTAATTTGCTTGTTTCAGTTCGCCAATGGTTGTGCAGCCATCAAAAAGACTTGGAAGTACTGAAGAGTCAATTACTTTGCCGTAGCAGTCCATCCATATTTTTGTAAGGATGGATTTATTTGAAGTTATCAGCAAGTTCGAATTGGAGCTGTTGTCAAATGACTGGGTCAAGGAAATTTGGCAAAATCAATTCAGTGAATTAGTCGAACTCCCGCCTGCATATGAAGCTCACTTGGAATCGGTTAACATTAGGCAGCTTTTAAATTCCGCTTGTTCTGCAATAAAAGCATGGCTCGGTACGGGTGACATGATTGACAACACTGAAGTAACTTCATCGCCAAGTAAGCTCAATCACACGTCTATGTATAGGAGTCGACTAAGTGAAGCCCACTCCATGTTTCAGAAAAGCACCAGTGAAGCCCATTCAACAATGAATAGTGGCTCTTCAACGTTATCAGGTGCATCAACAATTTGTGGCTTGAAATCTTGGCAAACGCTGTTCAATAACAAACTTCCGCACAAACCTTTAATTTGTCTCCTAAGCAACTTTATTCTCACAGGAAAAGAAAATCCTAATGACGATAGACTACAACAAATATCTCTGGGAGCAACAAATCTCTATTTTATCCTTCTAGCTGTTCCAGGAAGTAAGGTGTATAATATCTTCCACCCTGTACTCTACGCACATGCAATTGAGAGTTTGAAAATCTGCACAGTGCTCGACGAAACTGATAAAAATAGTGCAAAAAATAAACGAAGAAGGGCGGAAGAGGATTCTGATGAGGACGATGATGCAATGGGAAACGCGAGGGATCCTTGTATCTCACAAGCTGGAAAAGTAAATATAACCAGGTGTTTGAATGTGATTTTAAATGACCTTTTATATTCCTTTGAACGGTTCAAATTGAAAGGACAAGAAGACTCCCTTATTCTCACCATTCAAATCCTAGTATTACTGACAAGATTAGAGAAAAAACATGCCAACTTCCTGATTAATTCGCCAAATCAAATTTCTGTTACCTCACTATCCAGAAATGCGTACATTGTTTTGAAAAATCTCTGTGAACCTGATCATAATAATGTTGAAGAGACCGTGCGATTGATTATGCGCGAACTGTTGCCTAGTATCCTTGTAATTGGCACTCAGCAATCCCTTATTACAACAAAAGAGGCGGGAGTAATAAAAGATCATTCAATTATCTTTATTAAATCTCTGTTGTTGGCGATTGACGAGCCCGCTTACCAAGGGGTTATGGCACTTGTACAACACCTTTGCATCAGAGTTCCTGATAGAGCCGAACCGAGAGCCAAAGCGGTTCATATTGTGTTGGAGGTATTGCAAGTGCTGCCGTCCGTCTTATACGCCAAAGTAGTTGTCTGGATGATGCAACTGTGTCATGCTAACGAAGTGAAAAACAGGATATTCGGATTAGAGATCGTCTCAAAACTGCTGTTCACAATTGAAAACTTTACTTCCTCATTGGGCAGTAGAACAAATACCGACGACAATGAGAAACACCCTTATGAAAAGTACACTACTTTTGCCAACATGAAATTCCTATTAGCCACTGTGCTTTCTCGGTGTAGAGATCTCTCATCCAGAGTTAGAGCAAAAGCGCTTGCGATTCTAGCTTCAATCATACCAGGAAACTCAGCGATTAGACGTGAAATGGACGACATCTTTGTAAATCCCTACAAAGATGTCGATTCCGTTGAGGATTGTGAAATTTTCAAAAAAGACTTTTTCAATCTCCATCACTTCCTTCAGAGATTTGAAGAGAACGCCGAGGACGATTTCAACCCTTTACCAGGTGCAAAGGCCATTCTAGAACTTTTGGAAACTTCTGTTTATGATGAAAAGGTTTTCGTGAGAAAATCATCATTACAAGTTTTGGCGAACATCTTTCTCTATTGTGAAAAATGGATGACACCACATCTCCTTGAAGTAAGTAAAATGAATTCACATTACTTTTATAACCATTTTCAAACGTTCTTAGTTTTTTAGATAGATTTTTTTGGTGGTATTGGTAGATTCTTTAGTAAGTCATTCTAATGAACTTCATATGAAAGCCAAGAAACAAAAATGAACAATAATTTCATAATATATACGGTTATATAATTTGAATTTCCAATCAAGTAGACAGGTCAGACTGAATAATTAATTTTAGCAATTGATACTTGTAAAAAATATTGTTTATATAGTAAATCTATGCATTATTTTCTGCTAATAGTTCCTATACGAGCCTGAGGATCAAAATCTATACAATTTAATAAACCATTACTTTCAATAATCGTTTGTTAAAGAACTTAAACCCACTTTTCATATATTGTTAGTTCATGTATGAAATATTTATATTATTATTTAATATTTCATACATGAACTAACAATATACGAAAAGTGGTTTTAAGTCCTAAAACAAACGATTCATGAAAGTAATGATATTAAATTTAAGCTTTCACACTTTACCCAATTTATAAATTCTGTTTAAATAAATACTCGTATGAAATTACTGTTTTTGAGCTTCAGTTCAGGTTTCCAGCATCGAAAATCCCAACATTTTCCCATAATGTGGACTAAAATGAATGGATTTAAGCTTTACTAGTCATGAGTCTAGAATCTGTTTGTTAAAACGATTTCGGAGGGACTATTTATCAACATTTTCCCGGGGGAGGTCCCATAGATCCCCCCGTCGCTGGGGGAATTCCATAACCCCCGGCCACAAAATCTCCGATAAAACCCCCTCCATTTCAAAATTTTCGCTACGCTACTGGAGGAGTGAGGTAGGTTGCGATTATTTTCCTCCCTGAGTTAACAGAGTTGCATCTGTGCCAAGTCTACCGAAACAAAATCTGAAGCTGTGTGCTTAACAGTCAACTTTCACTTTTACACAGGATCTGGCTGAACAGGTAACTGTGTGCACTATCTAGCACACCTCTTACCTACTTCTTGCGCTCAAGCCATCATTCCACAGAGACGTTTGGAAAGAAATAATATTGATGAAGTCTTTTTTATGTCAGATGAATAAAACTTAATTCACCTCAAGTTACAATAAGGCATTATGATTATTTACTAGTGGTTTACCCGTGCTTTGCAACGGGAATAAAGGTAGCTTATTAAATTAAACATGTGCTTTATGGATTTCAACCGTCAACACAATTCCAAAAAAGGAGCTGCAATATCGATACAATGTGCCCCTACTCAGTCTTTCCTATAACTTAATGTCATAAATATTATGTGGGAAGTTGATAATGTGAAATACGCTTTTTTTTTAAATGACACATTGCATAAATTTCATGAAAAGCACATAGGTTGTAAGATATGTCTAGAATTACTACTGAGGTAGCCAAAATGCTGCAATTTCGTGATGTACAATGTCCCATACAAGGCATCTTTATTCTTTCTTTGTAGTGGTGAAGGTGATGTTGTGGAAGATGTCCATAATGAATAATAAGACGAAGATTTCACAACCACATTTATTAAAAACCACAACCACAACCACATTTATAGTTGGTTTGAGATTGATAATGGTAAAACAACCGAAACTAGTATCTCACTATTTTTAATAAACGGGGTTCTGAAAACTTCTTCTTATTATTCATTATCTTTATTCTAATTGCGTTTTGTTTTTTTCTATATATAGTCTAATATTGTTTTTTCCAATTATTCAATTTTCAGGACTGTGTCTTTGTTCTTTTGTGAATAATTACTTTTATTGAACTAGTTCACTTTTATTACTTTGTATCTTTTTTTATCTTAAGTACATATGTTTTCTCATTTCAGTGATAGCTGTCAAGACTCTTGAGATTATTTTCAATTTCTTAATGTACCAATAGTTTTGTTTTAATTGTCTTCGAAATTATCTTAAATTTTTTGTTGTTTTTTGATTTTTTATTATTATTGCATTATTCTATCTTTAATACTTCTGCTATTGAGTTACTAACGATTTATATACTCTTCAACTCTTTCATATTTTTGTTATTGAAATTTTATCTGAACTTTTGTGTCATGAGGGTTTATCCCGGTGCTGTCTTGCTTGTGTATTACTTGAAATGTGCTAGCTTGTTGAGGAAATTGTTTACGCCATATGAGCGAAAATAATATTTTAAACTCCTACCCCTCTCTAAGTTATAAACTTCTCTTTAATTGAGAATCAGTGTTTAATATTACAGTATTAGACGTAGGGAACGTTTAAAATCGTTGAGAACATAGCAGATTGACCTAAAATCTGATTAAGCTGGGCATTCACGTTCCGATTTGCAGTACCACTTGCAGTCCAACCTCCAAGGTTGGATCCGAAAACGGAACGTGAATGGGATGGTGGATGGTTGGAATTGTAGATGGACGACTTCCGAATTTCGACGGTGTTGGAGCGTGTGTGGGGGAGTCGGATCAAAGTCGTCCAACTTATCTCAGTCAGTGCATAAACTTCGGGCAACATCGGGCAACTTTGGTTACATTTTTCGGCTCGAGAGTGACGTTTACAGCTGATTAGGAATAAAGTTGGATTGCAAGTAGGAGCTTGAGTGGAGTCGACTATCCATCTAGCAGTACTGCAAGTTGGAACGTTAATGCCCAGCTTTAGATGTTCACCTATTTTGTGTAATTTTCCAAAGCGGAAATGTTTCACCTCAGTTGTAATTATTGTTGATTTCACTCTAGATAACCGGGAATATCGTGGTTTTTGGGATCAATTAACTAATCGATTGCACCTAATTTCAGTAAAAACATGGTAGGTGATTCCAACTTTTAGTACTGTCCGAATTCGACACGTAGAAACTGCAGGATTTAAAATACAGAACTAATAATATTGGACGCACTATTTTCCAAAGTAGTTTGATAAACTATTCGAAAATGCTTTATAGATGCAATGGCACTCACATTTTCTTTAGTCAGTGATATTTTATGGTAGTCTTTTTTTAATTAAAAGGCTTTCAAAAGGTTAAAACATTTTTACGATATTTTTTTGAATATTTTAAAAACTTATTTTGCTAGAGCAATCATTTTCTTGTCCTTTGATTTTAAATGATGAATGCTCGTTAACTATATTTCCACTTATATTTACAGCTAATTGTGAACAATTGCAGAGACATGTCTGTGTCTGTTCGGAAAATGTTGATTCAATGCTTGACTGAATTGCTTGAAAGATATCCGAAACATTCCAAACTGCCCAGGTTCTGGGTGCGAGGAGTTTTTCCGCTTCTTGCGGATCAAGAAGTCAAAGCACAAGAGAAAGTTCTTGAAGTAAGTAATAATTTAATTCAGATTGACTTTTTAAAATTATTATGTTGAATACAAACCTTTGTGTTGAATCAATTGACACAAATGATGTTATACAAACTTAAGAAGATGCAGAAACTGGCTATTTTTACAGATTAATAGATTTTTATTCCCTTATTTTGTTCAAACTAAAAACGAAATAGACGCTCCTCTTTCTCAAGTTTTTATGTCAATTATTTTCTTTTGCATACTCACTTTATCGGAGGATGAAGCCCACATAGGTCTGAAACATGTGCGTGGGTAATGAGTTGGATGATGATGATTGATGAGTTGTACTTACAGTTTTAGGAGAGTTCCGAACCACAGGGAAGTAATAAACAGAGACCGGATTCGTTCTTGATGGCCAAGTCAAAGCGGCGACCCTTATGCTACCAGTACACTATGGCCGAACATAGACGGATCAAGGCGGACACGATAGTGTACTGGGTCAGTTCGTGTAGGTCCGTGGTAGTCCGATCCACCATGATCCGTGTTGGCCAATGTTCCGGCTAAAGTCGGTAACTAGCACGGACCTAGACGGAATCATCCAACTCCGAACACGAACAAGCACAAACTATCCCCAGTATACACTGGCCTTTATTCGCCAACAAGTCTATTCGCATTCACTGCTTTGCATGGCAAACAACCGGTTAACATAACCTCGTGTAATGTAGTCGGTAGCCTATCTGCCGTAGTGTAAAGTGCGTGATTTCCATTATTCTGTTGTTTAATAAAACTTATAATAGTTTATAACTGATTTCTAATATTTAAAGTCAGTTAAATAATTGCTGCTATTTAGAAGAACAGTTTATTATAACTATACAATACAATTATATTAACGACATAACGAATATCCCTTGAATCATCAATTAATAGACAAATTCAAGAGTAGGCTATACTGTACGTTTGTGGTTTTTGGTCGTAATTTTGTTCTCAAAGTTTCTTGGCTTGGAAACTACTAAGCTATTAAAATACTATCTATATTACCGTGAGAAATTTTCTTCCATGAATTATTTTGTGAAATATGGGCTTTCAAAGTTGACATTTTTGGGGCAACAAATCTTTCCCAAGACTCTTGAAATTTTTTTATAGCTAGAACGTACACCAGGAATTGAAATAACATACTTCTTAATTCAATCTGAAGCTTACATTTTTTTTACTTAAAAAATCTATGGGGTTTCAAAAAATTATTACAAAAAAACTAAATTTTTGATTTAAGTAAAAAATACTGTTAGTTATGTAATTTTGATCTTTGATGTAAGTTCTGGCTTTAAAATATACTTATATATTCTTGTGATATAAATATTCTTATAATAAGCATAATAACTGTACAACCAAAATGCCGCAGCAACTTCAACATCAACATCCTTTCTGGTCTATCACTGAATGACGAATGAGTGCAAATGTGTGGTGCGAATAGTTGGGCCAATGTGTACTTGGGTTCATTCGACAACATTTGTTGTCGCTAATCATTCACGAACATTGACGGAACATTTGGCAAAACATTCGGGCGAATGTGTGGGCCATAGTGTACTGGTAGCATTACAAGTGCAGCCTAAGCGCTCGTGTCTTATCTTATCTGACTGGATCTGGCATGGCTCTTAGCTAATCACTTCTTGATTCATCGTATAATTTATTGTTTCGTGACACCTAGATGCCTATCGCTTCTAAAAACAAAAATGTTTGAAACTACAGTATGTGCATTTTAAGAAATGAGTTCAGTTTCATAACATGAAATAAAAATTCTTCCAAATTGTGTCCTTAGTTCATCTTCTAGATTATCCCTTGTTGATTTTATATAATGTTTGCTACATTTTCGCTTTTTGTAGGTTTTGGAAGGAGTTATACTAAAAAATATCGTCTCCTTTGACCGTATGGAAAATGCTCATCATAATTTACCTTGGATAATACTGGACATTATAGAAGATTTGAAACTTCAAAAGCTTTTGAACTTTGCTTGCCATAAATGGATTCTTGGAGGTGTAATAAAGTGAGTGATAATGAAAACTACCAACTACCTTATTTGTTAACATAAATTTGATTTTGTAATTGTTGAAACTTCAACCTGAGTTTTAACAATTTTTCAATTTGAAATCAAATTAGTCAACATCTTGCTGACTACAGTTCAATTTTGAAACTGGAAACTTCTTTTCATGAATGCATCAAGATCTCTAATTTATAGTTTCATTCAGTTTTAGTACAGTTTAATTTATAATTTGTAATTTCTTATTATTGAATAATTAATGCTGATTAGAGTCTACTATTTTAATTTGAAATGAAAATTGAAACAAATTGAAAGAAAAAAAATTGTTCAGTCATGTTACTGAACATGATTAGACCGATTATTACATTTCCACAATCGACTAAGAAATTAGTGAAAGGAAAAATCGAATTAAGTTGCATGAGATTGCGTTATACATAATACATACCATGTCATTCAAAACTATTATTTATACCACTTTTTTTTTAATTTCTGATTGTTTCCAATTTTAATTTTTTAGATCGCCGTTGCTGAAGAATGTTATATCTCATATTGGCACTTACCATAATAATGCAGCTTGGTTTGTCCTAGCTACAATCTCAGAATATATGTCAATTAAGAATCCGGATTTCATATTGGAATATTTCCACAAACATATCCATAACGCAGCTGAGGTAAATAAAACATAGAAATCAATCTAAGTAGAATTATTTATAATTTATTAAGTATTATTTGGGATAATCCTTCCCTCTATTTATTGATTACAATCCGTGCAACACTTATGGTTCTAAAATTAAAGTACTGTAGTATTCATATAACTTGGCAGCGTATAGAAGATGGGAGGACTTGCTACATCTGAACCCAACTGCTGCCAAGTTATATGAAAACTACAGTAAGTCTAATTTGCTGGCGAGTAATCACTTCTCATTACTCTGTTAAAAAATTCTATTTCTTTCTGGAAATTGAAATTTTCAATAATATTTACTAAGTTACATAGGCCTATTTTTAAATTGTCCACAAATCCCAACATAATCAGTCGTAGTAGAAGGCCAAATTTCTGTTTGACAAATCCTGCTAGAGTATTTAAAAAAATTGTAACATTAGTGAGGGAGACCCTACGAGGCAGTCATGTTATCTTATCGGTGACACTGTATTGACAGAAATTCGGCGTCGACAAACGCGTTGTGAAGCAAAAAGGTAGAATTTACGCCGTTGCTATCCAAGTGACCATACTAAGAGTTAATTATTGTACCTACGACGAAGTATGTGAGAACATCCCACAGCTGTAGAAATTTGTTGAAAAATTCTGCTCATATTGATTGACAGAATCGGCGCGTTTTTTCTGTCTGTATATAGGGTCATCCTTAAAACATAGTTTTATTTTAAATTTTTACAAGCCCCAAAATATTCGGTCTAACTAGAAGGCGGAATTTTTATTCAAAAAGTTTTACTAGAGTATTTTCTAGAATGTGTAAGGCAGCAATAAGAATTTAATCCTGTTTTCAAGTAGATTTGAATTTTCTTTATTAAATATTGTCGGTATTATTAGGCTCGAGTTATTTTGGAAGATGGCACAGTTCAAATTGATTATCTTGTAAGTATGATGTCTTTAATTTAGAAATTGAACAAATTCTACCAAGATGAATGCTGTTTTTGCAAATTAACCTCTATATCATGCATTCTTACACTTCCCTCTTATTTATTAATGAATAATCAATATTTTCACACACTTGAAGCTGTTAACTTATCACTTGACATACAGTATAATTAAATGCATCTTATCATTGGTGTAGATAGTAATTTTTCCTCAAACCCGCAAAACGGGTGTTCCAAAAAGGAACCTGATGCACATGTGAGCTGAATTTCCGAAGGTCCATTACCTATCTCCTAAGAAAATTCAAATGTAGTTGTTCATCATACAACATCGGTGCAACATCCGTTTCATTAAATTGTAACAACTATAAGCTTTTCCCAAAAATAATTTTGGTTATGAAATTTTGAAATTTTAAAAATCTAAAAAATATTTCTGGTTGATTGAAATTCAAGAGAAAATCAGTTTTGAGGAGACAGAAAAATCTAACATTAAATGCTGAGTTGAAAGTTAGAATTGCATTTTATATTTATGTTTTTATCAAATATAGTATTATATTTATTCTATATATTTTTTCTAACTTGCTAATTCTAGTAATACATTGAATGAAATCCTAAAATATGTCTCAAATTCTGCCATACGTTATTTAACGGCTACGTTGTTTTTAGACACCTGCTTCTTTGTTCTCTAAGTGTTCCTTCCACTCTCACGTGTAAAATTTTCTTCACTTACAGACTTACAGAACATTTTGCATTCCATTGTCTAATATTTTTCTTGTTCATTTTTGCCTTACTTGCAGGTTGACAATTATTGCAGCCAACTTGTGGTTGAAACAATGTTCCTCAATTGGACTCAGTTCTCAGATGAAGATTTGCTGCATCTCTGTACCGAAATGTTGAGCTCTCTGAATCATTTCACAACTCCACTGCCTCTTATTAGTAGATATATGGATTTGTGCAGCTGTATTACTGAACATGCTACTACGAAAATTGAGAAGCTTGATGAGAGTGAAGCTAAAACAATTGCTAGGACAAGAGTGCAAGAATGGGCGGGAAAACTTATTGATGTGAGAAGGGCTTTCACATTAGTTTTAGTTATAAATATTTCTTCTGAATCTCATGCTAATCCTTTTTGTTATTGTTTGACCTTTTACTATTTCTAAGATTGTATAAGATCATTTGACCTTATTTATTCCTTTAAATGAAAATTATTAAATTAATTCAATTCATTGCTTTTAATAATCCAGAATTTCTGGAGCTTTCGGATCTTTTTATAGAAAATATTCCCATTTATCTCCTTCAATCTAATTTAAAGTTTGTAAAATCAGGATGAATGTTATAAAAACTATTTGAAAAAACCAGTCTATCAGACAAGTGTATTCAATAGTCCGGTACCTAATTCACTAATCTGTTAATTGTTGTAATAAAACTAACAATCTTGCTTATCAAAATGCGACTTTTTTATATAATAAAATCAGCAACATAATTTTGTTCCTGGATTTCTTGTTCCATAACGATCTGCGTTGTTACTTTTTATGGTAAATTCAACGACTTGCAGTCAATTTTAATTGAGAATAAATGGTATTTTTACTCACTTCAAGCCAAACTTTTTCGAGTCATGGAGACTCATGTTTGATGATTCATAGGCCTTTGAAGATGAGTCTCCATCACTCGAAAACGTTTGGCCTAAAGTGAGTAAAAATATAAATTCTCAATTAAAATTGACTGCAAGTCGTCGAATTTATCATAAAAAGTTGATAATCTTGTTTTCAAAAATGAACATTAATTTGTTGGTGTATAGAAACATTTTAAATCATTTTATAATCTTCCCTTCCATAACTTACAAGAAATATTATTTAATACTGCTTCTCTCTGGTACAAATAGATGCCATATAAAATTATCTGATAATTCAATGTAATTTCTTTGTTAATAATGTGGCATTATTGATTTTTCTTTCTCAAAACTATCCTAATATAATTTTCAAATTTTCACTTATAAGGGTGCCCGGCCACAGCACGCTGAATTCAGTTGCGATACGCTGAACGACAATAGCTTTTAAAATAGAACCAATGGTTTTCAATAAACGCCCGGCCACTAGAAGTTGTGCTGCGATGCACAGTGCCAGTTACCGGCAATATTTTTTTTTGGAGGATGAAGCCCACATAGGTCTGATACATGTGCGTGAGTAATGAATTGGATGATGGTGATTGAGTTGGACCTACAGTTTTAGGTGGGTTCCGAACCATTGAAAATCATTGGTTCAGTTTGAGAGGTGTTGTCTCATAGCGCAGCGCAAATCAACTCAGCGTTCAGTTGCCGGGTAAGTTCTTATACTTTCAAGAAATATTCCACGTTTATATTTTTAAGAATTAATATTATACATAAATATTCTAATTATATTTTGAGAATTTAATGTAATGTTTTCAGTCAGCCGAACGGTTTCTTGAAAAGCACATTGGAGCTAACTCACCAGCCGAAATTAGAACTGAAGATGAAGATTTGATGTGCCAATACATTCACACATTGGGAGATGCTATACTTATTAGTCCAAGAAAAAACTTGAAAACTTTGGATTTGCTCAAAAACTTATTGGAATCTAGTGAATGCAGCGCCTCTTCAGAGAATGGTATAGCCATTATTAATATAATTATTTTGTTTCTGTATTGATTTCTAGTTAGTTTAATTTATTTTATTATAAAGTTAGCATCTTTCAATCTTTATAGAAAAACTATTGATTCGTCTTGCAAAGTGTTATCTAATTTGTAGATTGAAAAGCTCGAAGTTGATTCCACAAACGTTGATCACAGTTCAATTCCTAGAATTTTGAACAGTGATCGGCAATCAAACTTTGATCAACGACTGTGCAACCGGTTGTTGGAATTAATATCCGAATTTCATTGTTTGTCTTCTTGTAGTAATCAAATAATATTACTCACTTAACTGGCGCTACAGCTTCCGATGGACCATCGCCTTCATCACAACATTCCTCCATCCTTCTTTGTCCATTGCTTTCTCTTTACAATGTCATACACTCATCTTCCTCAGTTTATGAGTCATCTAGTCTATCCCTCTTTTCCTGGGTCGCCCCTTCTTCATTTGGAAATGAAATTTATAACCTTTAACTTATTTTCAAATGACATAAACTCGTGGAGTTCTTGTTCCATAATGATCTGCGTTGTTAATATGAACTTTTTACTCTTAATAGTTTATGTCCACTTTTCATGGTAAATTCAACTACTTCCAGTCAATTTTAATTGAGAATAAATAATATTTTTACTCACTTCTGGCCAAACCTTTTCCGAGTCATGGAGACTTATCTTTAAAGGCCTTTGAAGATGACTCTCCATGATTATTATTTATTCTCAATTAAAATTGACTGCAAGTCGTTGAATTTACCATGAAAAGCGGACATAAACTATGAAGAGTGTTGATAAGCTGCAGTTTTTCATTTGCAATCCATTCATTCACCCTAAATTCTCAATTTTTCAGATGAGAACAGATGGAAAGGTAAAGTGTGTGCAAGAGTTAGTGCAGTTGCTATAATTACTCTTGGAAAGATCTCATTGCAGCGAGAAAAAACTGCTAAATCTCTCATACCACTTTTCGGCAAACTTCTTTCGCATAGATCAAAACCAGAAATCAAAATCAATACAATGATTGCGCTCACTGATCTGTGCACCAAGTAAGTTCGCTAACAATTTTCTATTCTCTTTTGTTCTTCCTCTTTTTCTTGGTCTCTTTTCTTTATTGCAGTTAATTTCCACATGAGCCTAATGTTTGTGCGGGGTAATAGAATAAAATATTTATTCTTTCAACACAGTATAAAGACAGAGCATTACACAATTGAATATCGAGAATAATATTTATCACAATTCAAAAAACGTACAACTAAACATTTAATACATTATGTCGTGTATGACTGTCATTCAGAAATTCTTCTATGCTATAATAGCCCTTCTCAAGTAGAAATCTGTACAAATCCCTTTTAAAAGTTTCAGTCATGTAATTTAGTTAATCGGGTAACCTATTTAATAATTTAACACCAATATAATAACTAGGTTGTTGTAAAAAATGCTAGTTATACAAAAAATAATATTTGTACAACAATGCTAGCAAATATATTAAGACTGGGAATTGTGGTTTTGCCCATAATTTTTCATTTTTTAACTTTCTTTTGTTTGGCAACTATTGGGGTATTAAAATGCTGTCTGTTGACAAAAAATTGTTTATAAATTATTTTGTGAATTATGGGTGCTCAAAATTGAAATTCCCCGGTTTCTGAAGCAGTTGATCTATCCTACTTAGGGTTAATTTGAAGCATTGAATAACTTATAAACACACAGGGAATAAAATTACACATTTCGTATTCTAGTGAAATGTTTGGTGTAAACAAAATTAAATCTTGAAAAAGTAGGGATTTTAGGAATAACTATCACGAACAAAAAAGTTTTGTTAAAAATAAGATATATCTTCGTTATTTCCTGATATCTATCTCAATTATTTTAAAAAATGAGCAAGAATTTGATCAATACAACATTTAGGTGTGTGGGGCAGCGTACGATACGCACTTCAAAAAAAATTTATAATCCAAAAACACAGTATAAGAGTGGCGTTAGGCAGACCACGATTGTATCCAAGTAGACAAATTATTTATGAAATAAAGGTACGGACACTAAGACAACCATATGTGAAAAATGTAACTATTTATGTGAATAAAAACCAAAATCTATATACCAGACATACTATACTGTACAACCCCATATAATAAACGATCTTCTACACTAATCACTAGATCATGGTGACTTTTAGTGTCTCATTGAGTAGTTGAAGTAGTATAATATAAAACCATCATTCACGAGTAAAATCATCAATAAATTGTTGTATTATAATGTAGCTTTGTAATAGAATATTGTTTAGAACTTTAGAAGCTCTTTCCTCCTGTCGATTGAGAAGACTAGCATGAATGGTGGAAGGGCATCAACGTGTCAACTAGTAGTTAACGCTATTGCTCAATTTGATTTGAATTATTATTTCTAATTCATAATTATTGTTTGGTTTATAATTGAATAATGGTTTACATTCCTGATTATTCAGTATAGAAGCAACTATTTGGCCGACTGTTTAATGGTTATTTGGTAATCATTGGTTGAGTGTATGATGCTTTATTAGTTCTCGAGGCTGCTACGCTATTGATGATTCTGTTATGATATTGAGGGATTGATTATAAATGCTGAATGTTTTCCAGTTTACTGTGTGCAATTGTTCGTTTTATCGGAGACTTCAAAAGATGCTTGAAGTCTGTATCAGCACAATCTGTTGTCTCTCCAGGTAAAATAGATATTTAAATCTCTGTATTTCCATTTTAATCTACGGCCGATGGGGCCATAAATGAACGACCGGCGAATAGAAAAAAATATTCTATTACTTGAATGTATGTACACTTATGTTTACTTCTTAACTTAATTATCTTGAAGATTGAGACATTTGTCATACTGAAGACGCGTAGACAATACGCTTGTCATAAAATTTCATAAAATTTTGCCGTCAGTGGATTTAAAAGGGTCATGGACCCTTGTCTTAATGTTAATAAGTAGTTGGAAAAGTGCTGGCTTCAAACGATTCCTTCGGAAGTCGTTCGGTGCGAGGTCGGGACTGTATGGTGGGCGGTCAAAAAATTTCTACTGAAATTTTAAAGAAGTTGTTGGGTTATACCGGTTCTGGGAGAGCGGTTGTTGCCAGAACAATTCCAGACAAAGCATGCCTCTTATTTGAATTGATTGCTGCAAATGTTGAAAGGCTTGGCAATAAACAGCTGCGTTAATTGTGTTCAGCGCTTTCCAACTACTGAGAAACTTCAATACGAGGTCATTTAATTTTACTGTCAGCAACATTTTATGAAGAGGGTATGGAAAAGATTGTCTATAGATATGACAAATGCCTCAAATTTCAAGGCGATTATGTTGAGGAGTAAACAGTGTATGTACACTTACAATTGTAAGTGTACATACATTTTGGTAATTAATTAATTTTTTCTATTCATGGGTCATCGGACGTTGAAAAATAGCCCTCGTATATATCCTTTAATAAAATCTGATCTCTAAATCTAGTATTTCTCTTTTCTTGCACCAGCGGACCACATATAATTTGCCTCATGTACCCAAGATTCAAAGCCAGACTTCTGTTGGATCTTGCATCAACAGTTGTTACAAATACTGTTAGAAGTACAATTGAAATTTGGGTTTTCCAAGTATTTATTTTTGTCATACATTCAAATATTGAATATTGATTATATATTGAAATATTGATTATCTCAATCTTATATTATCACAAATCGCTTGGAACAATTCCGCGGACCACAGGTTTAGAAGCTCCACTAAATCATGCTTCAATGAAGTTCGTATTTTTTTTTAATGCATCAATTGGCTAATCTCTCATAGTTGTATGAAACTATTCTTACAATTTTCATTCTTATTATTCTTCTTTGTATTTTTAATTGTATCAATTTTCTCTTGATAACTCCACAGGTACACGTCAGTAGTTGAGAAACTTCTTCCAAATATGTGTATCTGCTTAAGGGATAAAGACCTGCTAGTGAGAGAGAACACACTGACTCTTCTCATTCAACTTATGCAGGAAGATTATCTCAAGCTGAGGTGTCCAATTTTCTTCCATCTACTTTACATGCTGTTGGATGAAGACCCCTCAATAAAAGATATGATTTCAATCTTCCTGGTCAACTCTCTGCTAGTCAAGCAAAAGAATGTAATGAGCCAACACTTCGTTGAGAGTCTGTTCCATTACAACCATTACACTGTAAGTAACTGTTACATTACACTGTAACTTACAGTTATTTCAATCATTTTTCTAGTTCGAGTGTAGAATACATTCAGAGATTTTTCATAGTTCATTTCGAGTCTAGATTTTCACACAATATGCTAAGTGAATGTGATTCAATTCAAAAATTCAGAAATATCTTGGAAAGCATTAAATAGAATCAGTCAATATCCTTCATCATTTAAATTGAACTTGGTAATTATGTTTTCCAGAAGACTCAAGTTATATTCCAATCGAAACAAACATAACCTGTGCTTACAAATATTTGAACTCTTGTAAAAAATGTATTAATCGGTAATCAAATCAAAATATTTTATTTTTCGCATTTTAATCCAAATAATCAGTTATACATTACAATAAACAAGCACACCATTTTCAAAATACATATTATGATATAATATATGACATTGACATTCAAAATAGATGAAAAAAATATGAGATAGTTTTGGGCTAAAAGCCTCTTGTTTCTTTACAATAAGTTGTATTTTGACTATAAATAATTAAATACATAAATAAATGTGCTTGAATAAGAATTTGACTGAATTGGTTTTCAAATGAATTCTAGTTTTTCCCCGCAAAAACTTATGTCTACTTTCTCTGGACTATTGGATTGTGTTAGTGCTACGTTTTTAAATTGAACTCCTTATTGATATTTTTGTTTTGGACAGAATCAGTAATTGTATTCAAAGTAAAATTCCCAGTTCAACTTGGACATAACTTGAAATTTGGATTTTTTAATTTAAAAAATTGTAAAGAAAGCAATCAGCTAAGCCTGTTGTATCTACTTTATTGTATTTCGTGTTATAAATAAATGAATGAATGTATGGAAAATGCTCGATAGTTTGAATCTGTCTTCGTTCAAAAGAATGTTGACTAAATTTGGAAAAAAATCGTTAATGTTCCTTCACATCTGCCAAAATTTGATTTCATTATACGGTATAGATTCGGATGAGTTTTAGATATGTATTACTCACTAGAAAACTACATTATTCGATTCCGTTTTCATCAATGTTTGTAATACAGTAATAGAATATCCTGACATTTTTTCCGAGGAAATAGAACAGTCTTTGTCCAATCGTTGAAAACTTCTAAACTGACACTCTTGCCATAAATCAATCTAGACGTCTATTCTTTCATGGCAGTCTAGAACTGCCGTGCAGCTAGATTCTAGATAGCATACGAGAGAATGTTATGACAAAAAGGCCTTTTGTCCTCTCAAATTATCCTTTTCCCATATTTCTCACAAGTTGGTACTTATGACTCATCATTTTTAGTACAATAAAAACATTTTTTTGTTAAGACAGCACTATATAATAAAGCAAGCAAAATGTTTACATAACTCCATATTGACAGTAAGCACTAGCAGGTGAATGTAGATAAATATTGCATAGGGAATATAAAATTATTGTGTCAAAAAATGTTCTCAGTTAGGAGAAATATGTATTATCTAGCTGGCATTATTATTTTCTCATGTCGATAAAAAGGATATAATTGAACTCAATGAAATAGTAAATAGTAGGTATTATTTCTCGACAAATAGCGGTTATAATAATAATCTAATTTATTAGGTGGAAGTTATTTGTAGAATTTCTGTTGATGTTGTGGAACTCCATAATAAAAGAATAAAACACTGTTAGATGTTGTCAATTCCACTTCTTTATTATTACAGCACTGGACCGCAGTTTCTTGGCTTCACCAGTCACATTTTCAACAGTACTAATACATTGTTTATAAAATAATGTTGACTGACAGACTGACAGACTGACAAAATGTGACTGGTGAAGCCACGAAACCGCGCTCCAGAGCTGTAATTATAAAGAAGTGGAATTGACAACACCTAAAAGTGTTTTATTCTTTTAGGTGGAAGTAGTCACTAGGATATTATAACTGGGTAAGACCATTTATCATAAAGTATACTATTTGTGTTCAACTTGACATAGGACTGTCTTTTTTATATGTTATCAAGTCATTTGTAAAGAAGTACGTTTGAAATTAAGCTGATTAATGTATTGCTGAGTTTTTCCATGTTTCCTTTGAATTGAAATGTTTTCTTATTAGAAATGTGAAGTGTATATAAATCTATAAAACATATTTTTTCTTCACAGACTCATGCTGTGTATTCTAAAAACTTGATGAGCGAAGCTGAAGCCGAAGTTTTCTCATTGAGTGGTGATGATAACATGGAAAAAAGAAGGTTAATTTATAGATACATGCTAGAACACATGCAGGATGATCATAGGTTTAAGGCAACGTACAATATTTGTGTCGATATTTTAGGTTTGTATTTGGTATTATATTTATTCCATGCATGTGAAAATCGATATCTCATCTATTATTGAAGTTACATATCTCTCTATTTAAAATTGAAAATTAAAAGTTATTCTGTTGAATAATTGATTTCATTAAAAAGCAAATTTACAATCAAAAGCACTTGACGTGAAATAAATGGCATTCAATCCTATTATTCCTAATCTCACTAGAAAAGCACATAATGCAATTCCGGTACATCTTGCAATCCAAGAATAATTATATCAAACTCATTCAATTCTGTACTATAAAAATACATCTATTCGCATTACATACAATAAACAGTTGAAATTAAACTGTGGAACTTTTTATATTGGCGAAGTTGGAAGATATCCATAATGAATAATAAGACTTGAAGTTGTCACAACCAAATTTATTGGGAGATTGATAATCGTGTAACAACCGAAACTAGTTTCTCACGGTTGTGACAACTTCGTCTTATTATTCATTAAACAGTGGAAAATTCACAAAGACATGAGTTTTATTATGATAGTAGTCATTCTGTCAAACATTTTGCGATCAATCTGATTTGAAGAAAGCATGAAACCAAATAAACATATAACTTGAATAATGCTCAAAAAATTATAAATTTATCAACTTGATCAAACAAACAATTTATCAAATGTGATCGTGAACAACTTGAAACCCGTTGCAACTTCAAAACAAACAAAACTTGCCAAACGATGAAAATATGAGATAATTTCTCTAAAAGAATAAATAATTTCAAATTATTTGTGTAGTCTTTGGTATTGATATAACTAGAATAATTTTCAGATGTATCTTTTTTTTGTTTTTATATGGTATCTTGATATTTTCTGTATAGCTGGAGTCGCTGATGATAAGATCGAGTTGAAAGACAGTGGAATAGCGCTTCTGAAAGACGCTCTGTATGTACTTTCAAGTCAGGAGATTCGACTCACACATCTACAGGCAAACAAAGAGAATAATGATGATGATGAAGACGATGGAGAGATCAATGTTGCCCAAGTCATCACTAACATTGCTAAGAAAACACTAGTATCTCAGGTAAGAAAGTTTTACCTCTCTTGTATTTTAGAAGTTACATTCCTTAACTCTATGTGTATCCATTCTATACATATAATGTGTAGTCTCCTGCTAAAACATAATTGGACTGTCTAGAATAGCATAAAATGATTAGTTATTTTCATTCCAAATATAAAATGTATAAATTAATATAGAATGCATAAATGTGTGAATTTATAAAAAACTTGCATATAACGCCAATGATGTGAATCGAATCTTTTGAATTCATTTTGAAAAAAATCAATAAAAAACTCAGGGAAAGTAATAAAAATAATTGGTTGGAAAAATAAATAACTTTCATTTTAATATTGTAACTAAAATATAGAATGATTGATAATTGCAAAAGTTATTTAACTCAAAATAAGCAGTTCACCAATGCAACAAAATACAAATAGTCAATAATCTAATACACTATCCATTCTATTCTCAATAGTAATAACTACAGACTTTGCATTCTAAATATCATAGGATCCATTATTTTGTGTTAAATAATGACACTGATAGAGTTAATCATGCAAGAAATTATGTTTCTTTGCTGTACAAACGTTAATGTCGGATGCTATTACATTAATGCTTAGGAATACAATTCAGATGTACCTGCTGGCAATTCCTCTCAGATATGTTTCATAGTTTCTCTCTTTTTTGTACATACCGTAATAAAGGACATTCATAGCAAAATTTGTTACCCTCATCTGGTGTGTATCCACTTTTAAAACCATTCGCTTTGTAGTTTTCTAAAAATTTAAGGAATAACTTACTCAGTTATCTCTTACTTTGCCGATTGAGTGCTTAGATAATATTTCATAATCTCTTATTTATCATTACTTTCTCACTTTGAATACCCCTATAATACATTTCTTGTTGAAACGTGTATATCGCAATGATTGCACTGCTATTTCTTTGTGATTCCAGGTTGTTAAGAAGAATGTGATTGAGCATACTGTTCCAATCATCATTAAACTGAAACAAAAGTTGAAACAATTGAAGTCGCCGCTTGTAAAAGACCTTATGGCTTACCTGAAGGAACTGATGAAAGACTACAAAAACGAGGTGAGCTTGTAACTTGAAAAAATGAATATACATTTACATGATTTGAAATTTTTATGCCGTAATGTTTCTGTTAATTACTCTCACATAAGTTAGAGGCTTATGAGTAAGCAAAGCATCACTCAGAAATGGCAGGCTTAGCCGGAAATCGAACCTGGATCTAACGGGATAGTAATTAGTTACTAGCCATTATTAAAATGGTGCTGTCCACCTTCTGGTTATAAGGTGCGAGCAGAATAGTGCAGCCATATGGTGTGGAAATGAAGTATATGAACTACTATAGTTAGGATTCTATTATACTGTTTATATAGTTAGTATTCTATTACTGTATATTATTGATATATAGTGAAATATATGTATTATAAGACGTAATATAGAATATATGATTACATGCTTGTTCAAGAGACATTCTTTTTAAAATAAAAACTTTCTCAAGCTAATTAATCTATCACTATCACCTTCTTCGTCTTCATATATCGTATTCTATCTTTGATCATCATCACAACCATCTTTATCACCTCCGTGCCCCTTTACATTAGGCGACTCCGCAGCGCTGTTGAAATTGATAGAAATATGGTCTTTCTATGCCAAAGTCAAAAACGCTTCTTGCCAAATTAAGCATAATTATGGTCTTTCTATGCAAAATAGAGATGTGACCAGATTGAGCGAGTCGTTCAAAGTAACTGACTCTTTAAAATGAACTATGAACTAGTAGTTCGAATTCAGAAAGTAAGTAGTTCATTTTTGAACTGTGTTTGTGTTTTACGGAATACAGTCAACACACCATCTAGTGAGCGCTCCTTGAATCAGCAGAGCAGTGCAGCGTCCTGCTATAGGCACTGATAGACAAGAGCACTCACCTCCCCACTCAACGAGCATTTTGAACTGTGAAGTGAACTAACTACAACAACATCTTGCTCACTCACTCACCTCTTTCAGCTCCACGAGCTTTTTGAACTGTGAGCTGAACGAACTACAACTAAAGCTGGCTCAGAAAGCTCATTGACTAAGCTCTGTGCTCTGGAATATTGAACTGATGACTCAGATTCTGAGAATTATTCATATTGAGGCGCCAGACGTACGACAAGGCTGTTTATTGTTGTGTGTGTGTATGGGTGCTCAATGTGAGAGTGAGCGCTGAGCTGCTGAACAAGCAATGGTAGTGAATGAGCACGAGCATTGCTGATGACTCATTTTTGATCTAGTTCAAATGAATGACTCACTTATAAGAGTGAGGGCAGGGCGATTGAACGACTCATTGAGAAGAGTCATTATTGCCAAGCCTAATGCAAAAGTCGAAAACGCTTCAGACGCTCAGTCGCTTGCGACTTTATGGTTCTCTGCAACTTATGGTCGTTCGCTAATAGTAGCGACTGAGCAGCGCTGTCGTATTCCTTCAGACTAGGCGACTGAGCAGCGCTACTGATAAGGACGTGACTCATTATCTTTTATTCCCACTACAAAAGTAAAAAACCATATTTCATATATTTGATTTTTAAAAAATTCCATCATGTTCTATTTACTGATTATGTACAAACTTTAATTTTTCTTGTTCCATAAAATTCAAGGAATTCATGGACGATCTTATTTAAAACTGAATGAATTGGCAAAATTTATGCTAGGAGACATTCTAGCTGCTACATAGGTGCTCAGGAAAAGCAATGTAATGTAAAATAATCACTTCCCGGTGTTTCGGAACCCACCTAAAACTGTAGTTCCTCATCAATCACCATCATCCAACTCATTACCACGCACATGTATCAGACCTATGTGGGCTTCATCTTCAGAAGAAAAAAAATGAAATTTTGAAAAATGCGATTTTTTAAAATTTGATTAAAATTTCATGTTTTTAACAGACTTTTTAAAATGAGGTGTTTAATTCGACCTGTTTTTTTTTTTTTAATTTTTCCATGTTTGTACATCAATTACTCAAACACTATTGAACCGATTTAAATAATTGTTTTTTTTTTCTTAATTATGAAGCATCATTCAGCGTTGGTCCCATTCAAGTTTTGCAAGGGTCGGCTCAATACTTGGCCTAATACCAAGCCCAAAGTCATCAATGTCTTCATTTGAATTTTGTCCGAATAGGCCAAATACTCAGTCAGTTCCATAATAAAAATGTTTTCGTCCTTAAATTTTGAAAATAATTGTTAAAAAAAAACTAAAGTTATCAATTTTGCAGTGTAATTATAACTATGAAAGGTTATAGACTACTTGAAATTATTAAAAACAATTTTCCATTGAAGTTCTAACTGTGGAAGGGTATAGTCTCCTTGAAATTATTTTTAAATTCTCTAAAGTTATGAATTTTTCAGTGAACGTATGCTCTGAAAGGGACCCTATTATAAAATTACGAAACAAAAGACATCTTTTTTATGAAGCATTTCGCTATTTTAATTTTCTAACATCAAAACTGATACTGTATTTTTATTTAAATTTTTGTTTTTACTAACTTATAATGGAGGGATGCATTTCACTTCTAAAGAGAAACATCATCTGCCTTTTTAATTTACTTTAATATAATATCCTACTTTCTGCTGCGTTCTCATAGGACCTGTTTGTAACGGTGACCGATTAGATTGCTCAGCAAAAAATACATTCTCTGCTGTAAAATGACTTCCCGGTGGTTCGGAACCCCCCTAAAACTGTAGGTCCAACTCATCAATCACCATCATCCAACTCACTACCCACGCACAGGTCTAAGACCTTCATCCTCAAGAAAAAAAAATTGCATTATCACTATTTGTACGGAGTCATGTAGTCGCGCAGTGTAATACAATGAAGTCGCCCTACAAAAAGTCGCGTGTAATATTTTGCCGCGACATTTTGCAGCACTGCTGAGTCGCTTAATGTGAAGGTGCACTAAAATCATAGTTTTTTCCAATTTTTTTCTCTATCTATTTTATAATGGCTTGTTCATATTTTTTTCACTTACATTATTTTTACATTTTTGTGTTAAGAGGGAAATCATGGGATCTCATATTATATACTCATGTTAAATAAATATTGATTCAGTAATATTGACGCATTAAACTCAAAGCATTTTATAAATGAAGATTATCATTTCATGTACCATATTCATTTAAAGGTGTTATTTCTTTAAATGTTTAAAAAAACAAGCAATTATTGCTTAAATACTAGTATGTTAAGTATCTTGTTTCTTGTCTAATCTAATTAATTATCATCATCATCTAAGCTGATAAGATAACTTTGACGATGATAATCGATATGTCTATTTTTTCGCCTGATTTCATTTTCATCCTTATGCAGTCTTTATTTTATTGCTTACTTTGCGTGTTTATATATCGATATTCAAATTAAAGTTCATCTACAACATTATTTGAAATTATTTTATTCGAAATATTCCACAACTAAGAGCTTAATGCTTCAGTAGGTAAACAGTTATCTAGCTACTCTTTTTTTCTGTAGCCTCTGAAGATGTCTATAATTCCATTTTTTTTCCTCATGGTGTAGAACAGTGACATGCTTCCATTGCTAAATGATTCCATTACACTGGAGTCAATTTGAGTTTCATTGTCAATTGCAACCTGTCTCAGCAACTTTCTGGTTCTGACTACTATTTGGGTCATAAGAATCCTTTCACGGTATATTCTATTACATCAAATAATTTTATCGAATATAGATATTGATAGTCCAGCTAAACGAGTAGCTTAGAAACTTTTTTGTCAAATTTTATATAGTCAATCATGACTTGAATTTGTCTGTCAAATAGATCAAAAGGTATTTTAAGACACTGTTGAAATTAGTGTAAAACTATCAAAATATAGTGAAATCTATCAAAATAATTTGCAGTGAATTGAATCCAATTTATCCAACTTTCCAAGAAGTATTTTTCCATATCAGTGTAATCAAATGTTATTTATTTTTGCTGACAAAAGTTTATTTTTGGTAATATAGTTGAAATGCAGAATATACTAATAGTAGTTCATTCCCGTATACAATCAATATGATTAATGATTGAGTAATTGTTGTATAAAACTGCTTAGTTGTCTGGTTATGCTTGAATATATTTCTACTATGAATAATAACTTCTATGCATACTTCTTTCAATTCTTTACGTATAATATAGATGTAAAATATGTTGATTTTGAAAGTTCTGTAGATTACTACTTCTTACACTCAATCTGAAAGTGGTTGTCTTCTTTAGACTGATAATTTCTAGATTAAAATTATGGGGTGCCTTGGGGTTTAATTTGGACTCATGCCAGGCAGCGAGTTGACAGGTTTTTGTAGATGTGTATCTCATGGTTCATGGAGCTGCACCTATGTTCTCTAGTTATTTATTTTGGAATTCCCCAAAACATCGCATTACATCTCCGTATGTACATTCCCATACTGTATCCTTACTTTGGAAAGGATTGAAACATTCATAAGCTTGCATTCGATGTATAGATTTTAGGAAATGCTTAGCAGCAGAAATATGGCATGTTTATTTCTTTTCTAATCGATTCCATTTAAATTCTATTATTAAATTTTGTAAAACAGTGAACATTCAGAGTGGTGTAACAGGAATCTGTTCAATCAGGAACAAGCTACGAAACTCCTGTGCCAATTGTAAGGGTAACCGATTGGATTGGCCAGAAAAAAGACTGTTATCTGCTGTAAAATTATTTCCCGGTGGTTCGAAACCCACTTAAAACTGTAGGTCCAACTCATCAATCACCATCATCCAATTCATTATCCACCTACAGGTCTCAGACAGGTCTCATGTGGGCTTCGTCCTCCGAAAAAATTTCTATCCTATGTTTCAATTTTCTGTATAAAATCTCATCAATCTATTGCTTCTCATCCTAGTGTTTTTATTACATTTTTCAAGTAATTTGTTTTTCTTTCTAGATCAATGAGATATTGGCGGCTGATAAAGAACTGGCGGCTGAAATAGCATTCGACTTGGAATCATCAAGAGACCAAAGTTCAGGAGACGAAAGCGGCGACGATCTAATGAAAGCCGTGACAGATAAAAATGTAATGAAGCAGATTATGGCGCAGGCAGTGATACAAGTCGAACGACTCAGTGCCATTTATGAAACCAACGAACAAGCAGAAGAAGAGGGTACTACTCAGAAAGAAGACGAATCTGAGAAGAGACAAAAAGAAGAAGAAGAAGAAGAGAAAGATAAAAATGTGGATGAAAACAAAGAATCAGATGAGCAGATGGACAAAGATACATAACAAATTTAAACAAGCAAATATGTGTAGGTTGCTGTGTTCAGATAAGTTGCCATTTTTATTTAAAAATGGACAGAGATATCAATAATCAACTGAATGTGGGTAAATCCATTTTTGTTTTGATTTCAAAGAAAACTATTTTGATAAGAAATCTATTTGAACGTTTATTTTTGAATGTGGTGAAAACTGAATCAGTTATATCGTAATTAATTTTTAGCTCGGCTCGTTTACTAGCTGTAAATTTTAAGGACTGTTAAGCGTATGTCTCATGCAGCTCTGATCTTGTAAATTAGATAGTGTTGGGAACTCAAACTCGCTACCAACATACATGGTCAAGACAATTTGTTTTTAACATTATAAATAGAAGCTTAAAACAACTGACCTGTATAGTTTCATATATCGAAGACGATATCGTGATTGTGCTATTACAATATAATACAGTAGTATAACATTAGACCTGTATATTGAAAAAAAAAATTAAAAATGAGGTAATCTTAATCAGACTTTATTGATTTTGATAATTGTATTAATTAATTGAGGTTAAATCTTGCAGTTATTTATGTTATTAAAATTTCTTATACATAATTATTATAATAGCCATATTCAGTATATTACCAGTACTGCTTCTTCAAGTAGTATTACTGTTAGGAAAAGATAAAATTCGTATAAAAATGTCTAAACTTCTTCTTTTTAACGCCAGTTTAGTAATAGAGTAATTAGTCGAGAATTTAATTTTCGTATTTTAATTTTTAATATAAGTATTTATGTATAAGTACGCGACTGAAGTATAGTGAAAACTGGAAAACTCATTTTTTCACAATAATAATAATATAATAATAGTACCTTACAGAGAACAATAAATGTATTATGGCATACAGTACTTGAACAATATTTGTAAATAATATTTTCATCATTTGGTATGGTTCCCAGAACCATTCCGCCATATTAGAATAGCTACTATTCTATACTAGAGTAGCCGAGGGGTTCAGTGTTATGCATTGTTGAAATTAAGGGCTTTATGTTTTGTAGTAATAAACTAAATCACGACTTGTTGTTCAGTATTTAGTTCTGTTCTTGTCTAAATAGATGTCAAATAATACTAAGTATTATTATCTAAGTCTTATGAGTTCTTCATAATTCAGGCACCAGCTGCCAACTATCAGAACAACTTACCGTGGTTCGGAACCCACCTAAAACTGTAGGTCCAACTCATCAATCACCATCATCCAACTCATTACCCACGCACAGGTCTCGGACCTATGTGGGCTTCATCCTCAAAAAAAAAAACAAAAAAAAAAAACAACTGCACACATCAGTGGGATTGATAAGTCAGAGTGAGACAGATGAGGAGCAAGTTTAATCAAAAGAACAGGTTCTATATGACATGAACAAGCTGCTTCTACATGAATACTTGCATACTTGGCACAGAAAACTGAAGAGCTCATATGATGAAGTTACTAATTTGATGTCAGATTGTAGATCTTGTTGCTTGTCATCTACTTTTCTATTCATTTATTATTTCCCATCTTATATTTACGACGAGAATAAAAGTCATAAATGCTTCAAAAGTTCAATGCAATAATGGATATTTCGATAGAATACGACTCTAGGATTATCCCCTACATACCCTCGCTAGGAATGAACTGTCAATTGTACCAATTTATTGATATATTTGAACTCGAATTCACAAAAATAATCCGTTAAAGCTGTGCGCAGGGTTTTTGGTCATAATTTTTTTCGAAGTTTCTTGTATTGAACATTATTAGGGCTTTGAAATGTTATCTATTGCTGTGAGGAAACATTTTATTGATAAATTATTTTGTGAAATATGGTGGGTTCAAAGTTGAAATTTTTCGGTTTTTCGAATTGATATGAGTAATTTCATACTTTTGAAAAATTTTCCAAAACTAAAAGACACATTGGTGAATAAAATGGCATATTTTTTGTTTAAATCTAACATATCGTTTTTCAAAATAATTATTTTTAAATTGAAATTTCCTACAGATTTATAGAAATCTATTTAAAAAAAACTAATTGCTCGATTGGAGTAAAAAATATGTAATTTTATTCCTTTAGGTGTCTTTTAGTTACAGAAAATTTATCAAAAGTTTAAAATCATTCAGGTGAGAAACATTATTTTATTAAAACAAGTATGAAATCGTGAAATGTATCAATACTATTCAGCCTGATATTGTACAGTCAATTTGTATAGTAGATATTTTCATGTAGACAACATGCAGAACATTACAATAAATAAGAAATTTGAACTTTTATTTCTTACTTTGAGTCTTTCCTACTACAATCAAGTAAGAAAGAGAAGTTCAAATTTCTTATTTATTGCAAATTTTTTGCTTGTCGTCTGTATGATAATATCTACTATACAAATAGTGCAAAATCAGGTTGAAAAGTATTGATTCATTTCACGATTTCACACTTGTTTTAATAAATTAATGTTCATAATATCGTTACAACTCTTCTAAGACATATCTTAATAATACTATGGGTGAAAAGCTGAGTGGCCTGGCAGCATTGACATTCACCAGAAAATTGAAGTCGCTATTCTACTTGCAGTTCTTTATGGATCAACAAATACTAACTTTCAATTTGTATGAAAGATATTAACATTTTTATAAGGACCTCAGGTTCGGGGGGGGGGGGGAGCTTAAGCTAACCTAACCTAACCTAATTCCCCATCTGCCCTGGGTGGGGTCACTTTGTATTAGTGGTTGTGATATTGACGTAGGTATCCATAGTGTATTAGAATTCATATTGTCACCACCTCATTTGTTATGAAAAACCGAGATACTTTGAAATCGGATGTTATACTCATTTATACGAAAATGTGATCCTGTATTCAGTCAAATTTGGCAATAATTGCTCAGTTTAATTCCAGTTATGGAATTTTTTCGCAATGACAACATAGTTTCTAAGGAATTTATTCAGAATAGATTCGTAGCGAAGTGAGCAATCATTTCATACCATTATAGAGCATATTTTTTGTAATCATAAATAATGTCAACCTTATTATACCCGAGCTCCATCCGGGGTATTGTTGATCCTTCAACTTTCTTGTTTATCAAAAATTGCCAGGACAGCTAGTACAAGTGGATGATGTTTTGAACCGACTAAACGTTTTGCGAGTAGGAAGAATCTGCAAACCGCTCGGGGACAAACAGTTGGTAGCTATTATAGAAAGTGCACATGAACCGGTGATTCACAATAAAAGAGGAAAAGGAATTTATACATGTTCTGCCTGCGGGAGACAGACGGCAAATAAACTGGTACCTACGGAGCTGCACTTGTTGATTTTTTGGGAAACGATTTGCAAAGCACGGCCGTAGGGCTAGTAAGCTGACTGTTGCCAGCCCAGCCGTCAGGGGAGAAAGTCGCTTGCTGGCTTAAGTATGCCAGCGGCCTCTCGTCTTTGAAGGAGAGGCTAGTTCCGGTGTAGGCCACCCTGCCCTTCCCACAGCTAAATCTTTTTTTCTTCTTTGAAATCAATGATGTCTTCTTATTCCAGATGGGAAAGAGAAGAAGCACATGGACCACACTACTAAACAAAGCCAATAGTTGCTTATTAGCTACTATACACTCCCAAACCAAAACACTAGTAGTTTTGTTCGTGTGTGTATATTTTGAATAATATTCCTCCAAATTACTCTTAATTATTAGTATTGGAATGTCTAAAAAGGTTTGAAAATATTCTCCTGAGGACTTGTCTCGCCTAAAGAGGTGGCATACTTGTACACCGCACATGATAAACATGTTTGAATTCAATGACACCTCGCCGTCCCAAAACAGTTAATAACGTTAATTTTCTCAACGCAAGGTGAGAATCTCATTCAAATTTCAGTACATTTCTATTATCAAGTCGTTGAAATTTCTTTCTCATAACAATAACTTTATTAGTGTCTCATAAACTGTAATTGTTATTTCCAATAAATTGGATTCAATTTGTCAAAAGAACAAAAACAAATTAGAATATTGTAATAAAGAGTAACATAAAACAATTTAGAATTATAATAAACATAAACCTCATAAACTGTAATTGATATTTCCAATAAATTGGACTCAATTTGTCAAAACAATTTAGAATTGGAATAAGGAATAACATAAAACAATTTAGAATTATAATAAACATAAACCTCATAAACTGTAATTGATATTTCCAATAAATTGGACTCAATTTGTCAAAACAAAAACAATTTAGAATTTGAATAAGTAATAACATAAAACAATTTAGAATTACAATAAAGAACAACATGAAACAATTTACATAGACATGCGAGATGGTTCTAATATTGTTAAACGCTAATATAGTTCAGTTTCTGTCAACTTCAATATCCCTTGAATTGAATGTTCTTTCAATTGACATAAACATTTGAAAAAGATTTTTCCTACAACTACTCATAAAGTAGTTCTTTACGTACTGAAAACTATTTGTAAAATACCTCTTTACTGCTCCGCAAGCGGTAAAGTACTTTACGCTCGCCAGCTGTTTTCTTTACGCTTCTGTTTTGATTTTGATGCCTTCTAATTGGTGGATCACAGAATCTGTGAAATTCACATAACCTCAAAAATGGCGAACGTCAACCAAATCCGTGCATGGTCTGTGATGTTACAAACTACAAGCTTTTATTGTGTTGGAATCCAGAACTGCAGTTTTAGGAAAAATATTGTATGCAATTCGCGCGTGAAGCTTCTTTATTGCTCTCGCAAAATTACTGCGCTCTGCTACGCGTTGCGCAGTAAATGTTTTGGCTCGAGCGATAAAGTCTCGCTTCATGCTCTTAATACATAAATAACTATTTTTTTACATTTGATAGAAAGTAGCCTACTTTCCATAGATTTGTCACGTATGGAAAGTGCCTCTTTTCCATACTAGATCGGAAAAATCAGCTGACAAATAGGGCCTTATAGCCGTACAAGATAGGAGAAAACATGGATTTTTCCGTTGACTCACTTATATATATTATATATATAATATATATTATATATTATATATATATATATTATATAAAATTAGAGTTTTGTCTGTACATCTATCAGAATTCTATATTTTTTGGTTATTTTTATGTTTTATACATCAAATAAGCCGAAAATAGTCTTATCTATCTGTCTGTCACGGCCCCAAAGGCATTTTACGCGGCCTTCTCCCCAAAAACGAGAGCATCGATCGGGATTTTAGTTATTGAACAGGATTGAACACTTTATTGACAATGTCTTTAGCTATAAAAAACTAAATCAGGGGTGCCCACCCCCCCAAAGACTCATGACGCACCCCCCCCCTAAAAATTGAGCACCAGCCCCCTCCCCCCAAAATTGAGCACCAGCTCCCCCCCCCCCACAAATGCGATAAAGTAAACCGCCTACCCCCCCCCCCCCCAAATGCGATAAAATAACCCCCCCCCCCCACGTATTCTTTCTAAAACTAATACCATGCCCCTCACTCTTAGCTCTCACGTCTATATCTCGCTAAGCTTGAATAATAACTTCCTGCACAAATCCTAAACATAACTACTCTAGCCAAGAGCGTACCCAGGATCATAACGGCGGGGGGTGGGGCATGGTCGTTCAGGTTGTAACATTTTACTACAGAAAAGATGGATGAAACCAACATTTTAAGAAATTATGTATTATTACAGTAGTGCTTTATCAACGAAGATGTTACAATTATTTGCTTGAAAAAAAAACTTATTCTTGTAACATGTCTTGTATTTACTTATACTATTATCATTTTTCTTAGATTCGTAGAAAACTATCTTGTCCAAAACTCTCGTTTGAATCCAGACCGGATTTTCCTCAAAGAATTTCCGATGAACGCTCATCAAACACAACCCAGTCCATCTGTCCTCTCCCATTGTACTTCTATGCCAGGTCTTTACCCTTCGAAGGGTACTGAAAGATCGTTCAACAGTAGCCGTAGTAGATGGGAAGCCACTTGAAATGAGGAGTGCATGTCTTGTTGCGGGAAAAAGTATTAGCCTCCTCTAAAAGTGCAGCCACTTCAGTATCCTTTAATTTGTCTCCAGTTAAATCCTTCTTTTCCAACAGATTATACTCCAAATCTAATTCTGCAGAGATAAAACCCAACTCATAAAACTCCATGGAGGATGTGACATTTTTTCCAAATCTTTTGAATTACATTTTAGCATGTATGAAGGATGAAGATGGGATACGACAAAAGCAGCTGTATTTTCGTTTGAGAATCTAACATTCAATGATTGAGTTGAAGAGTCAAGCCAAAGGGATGATCAACGACCGTTTTCAGTATTCAATTACAGTCTCAGATGGCGGATTACTTCTTATGTATTTGCTTTTGAACAATCCGAGGAACTGTTTAAGGCAATTTTACTCTACTTAACGTTGACTTTCTCCACGATATCATGTGCTTTTTCATGTAATTCATCAGAAAAATGTTCAATTTCATGTCAATGCTTCTTGATGACATCAAGGATTATACCAATATGTTTCCTCACCATAATGAAATCCATATTTTTACTTAGTAGAACGTTGACAACGGGTTTCAAAATTGCAGAGTAATTTACAATCATGACTAAAGATGAGTTTATGAAGAAAATTGGTTTTTATATTTCTACAATAATATCATTACAATATTCATTTCTTTACGTGAACCATTCTTCTTTAATAATCTATTGATTGTTTGAAAAAACACTAGTAAACAACTCATTTGTTTGTATTATTCTTTTTCTGTCTTTCTATAGAATAATTGAGTACGATTGAATGATAATTACGATTAATAACAGAGTAGCAATAAACTATTTTTATTTCAAGAATTGTAATAAATTCCAGCAACTAAATTTAATAAAGATTTTTTTCTGCTTCCAGGGGGGGGGGCAGCTGCCCCCCGCTGGGTACGCCAATGGTTCTAGCTAATTCATATTTAATAGTATTATAATGATAATTATAAATCTATTGTCATGGATTGACATTCTATCTAGTGACTTTGTAATATATTTTTGAATGTCGTCTCGTTAAACACTGTTTCAATTAACTTTACCCCCCCCCCCAAAACCTTTTTTTGACCCCCCCCCCAAGAATTTCAATGACGCAGTCTGCGTCATAGCCCCCCCCCCCTGTGGGCACCCCTGACTAAATTAACTTTTTTTTAACAGAGTAATAAACGTTTAAAAACCAAGTATTGTGCGATTTTGGATACATTTCTTCAAAGTTTTATTACCACATAAGAACAAATCACGTAATTTATCATGATATATCAATCAGCTGTTCTCAAAAAATATTCTCTCCGATACCTGTCACTGAATTGCTTAAGGGTTGATTACATTGGGATAGTTACTCGCTAAGCGAGTAGCGAGTAGGACGTTACTGACCGACCGTCAGCAGCTCAGCATACCAAGCCAAATTATATTAAAAAAATGATTTCTAGAATCACCCCCATACTATGGAATTTCTAAGACAATAAATAATATTGCAACACAAAATTAAAATATGAAGTTTACCAACAATTATTCAATGAAATTTCATCAAAACAATATACAATATATCTCGTCTGAAAAGTGTTATGCTGGCAGCCTGCATGATTAAGTGTCGGCTTTGGCAACAATAATATTGTATTTTGGTGTTGGCTACTCTGCCAGCGAGTATAAATGTGACCAAATTCAAAGTAGACAGGCTCTCAACTTTGAATTTGGCCACATTTATACTCGCTGGCAGAATAGCCAACACCAAAATACAATATCATTGTGGCCAAATCCGACACTTAATCACGCAGGCTGCCAGCATAACACTTCAGATGAGATATATTGTATATGGTTTTGATGAAATTTCATTGAATAATTGTTGGTAAACTTCATATTTCAATTTTGTGTCGCAATATTATTTATTGTCTTAGAAATTCCATAGTACGGGGGTGATTCTAGAAATATTTTTTTTAATATAATTCGGCTTGATATGCTGAGCTGCTGTAGCACGGTCGGTTAGTAATGTCCTACTCGCTACTCGCTTAGCGAGTAACTATCCCAATGTAATCAGCCCTTTACGTTCTAAGTTGTTTACTAAGGGCCCGTTCACACGTTACAGTTTTTGTGCGGTACAGTAAATTTGCTGTATCAGTTATTTTGCAGTGCTTTCGTTTGCATGTACATTTCATATTGTATGTTCACACAATACTGTTTCGACTGGATCCAGTAAAAAAGCTGTTCTAGCCGATTTCTACATTTGGTTTTGTCTTCGAAAACTGTATCGCTAAATTCAGCTGTACGGTACCGCAAAATAACTGTATCCGTATCCGGTGGCACATGTATTGTACCGGTAATGGATATGTTCAAACGATACGCTTATTACGCTGGAAGCAGTCTTCAGATCTTCAGCATTGATCTTCTTAATAGTGAATTCCAGTGTCCAGAAATGGAAGATATTAATTGTGAAAATTTAATTTCTCTAATATATGAGAGACCCGCCTTGTGGGACAAGACTTGAGATTAATATAAAAATAAAGAGAGAAAATTATCAGCGCGGCGAGAAATGTGTGGAGTATTGAAACCAGAATTTGCGTACTTTTATCAAAATTTAAGAGAAAACTTCAGTAAGTAACTTATTTAAAAAAATATTACACAAATAAAAAAAATCCCGGACTGGAATAAATATGAACTGGAAGCGCAATGGAAGAAGGAGGTGAGCACAGCAATAAGCAGCAAAGCCGGACCGTGTGAACATCACAGTACAGTTGACGGTTTGACGCCGTACAGTAAAAAAACTATATCGTCTGAACGGGGCCTAAGCTGCTAACAACTTCATGATCGTTGCTATCAAAAAAGCCGTAACATATTTAGTCTTATTTCTAAACATAATCCGTACGAAGGACGGGCACAATAGCTAGTTACTCATAATTATTAACTATTTTTAACTGTTTTTAGTGTTTCGTTTCGAATGAACTTTTAAATTAATAGTGGTCAAGTGAGAAAATTCATTTTATTATTTTTCGAGTGAAGGTTTTCAGCATATTTTAAATTTTTATTCTGTGTTAACCTCAATGTTTTGGACAATGTTACATATCAAAATTTGTGAAGGGAGCAGTTTTGGACCTGAGTCTGTTGCACCTTCACACTCGTTGTAAATTTGTCACAATAAATAAATAAATAAATAAATAATGAGCTATTGGTAAATGACCTATGACTCAATACCTGTCTCGAATATTATCCAGCTGATTGCACTAGGCTATCATTATTTTGGTTTATATCTGGGAATTCGCCCATCAAATTCTGAATCTATATAAAGCAGCTGATTCACTTGTCTTGAATACTTTTGAATGTCTCGCATATTATCCAGCTGATTGTATCATGCCTTTCTATCAAGGGAAACAAAAAATATCGTACATTACACGGCTGTAAACTTTTGCCGGTTCTCGCATATTCACGTTTCTATCATATGCTCGACCAGCAAAACGTTATTTTCCAGTCTAGTAACGTAAAGCTGGGCATTCACGTTCCGATTTGCAGTACCACTTGCAGTCCAACCTTCAAGGTTGGATCCGAAAACGGAACGTGAATGGGCTTGTTGGATGGTTGGAATTGTAGATGGACGACTAGATGGACCACTAGAGGGACCACTAGAGGGACGACTTACGAATGTCGACGGTGTTGGAGCGTGTGTGGGGCAGTCGGATCAAATTCTTCCATAATATCTCAGTCAGTGCATGACCTTCGGGCAACATCGGGCAACTTCGGTTACATTTTTCGGCTCAAGAGCGACGTTCACAAGTGATTAGGAATAAAGTTGGATTGTAAGTAGGAGCGTGAGTGGAGTCGACTATCCATCTAGCAGTACTACTAGCAGTACTGCAAGTGGTACTGCAAGTTGGAACGTGAATGCCCAGCTTAATATACTATTTAAATACCCATACCACTAACTAGTTCTTCTTTTTTACCACCTGTTATTCCATGACCACAACATAATGGTCAATCCCGAATGCAATATTTTCAAAAAGTCAGACCATAATAGTAAATTATTATTCTTCAATGGGTGCTAATATCGACGAAATTTAATTGGCTTAAATATAATCTAAGTTGGCATCTCCAATCCATTTTACAAAATAAGCTATTAGGTAAAGTATTGATAAGCTGTTGTATTGGAAACAACATGATTAATCTAAGAGTATGTGTTTCCTCACATTCAAAATTTTATTTTCTAACATTATAATTATCCAATAATTTTCTTTCTTATTGAATCTCACGTCCAATTGGCCAACGCAGAAATAGAAGTGTGTGGAAATATTGGAGGCATTCTTTTTCATAACTTGGAATTCATGGATATCAGTTCAAATTGTTTTCGAGATCTCAGTAAATTTACATGATTGGAGTAGCCTATGTCAATGCACAATAGATACGGTAAAGAAATCAAATTTGCCCAATTTTAAGGAAAATTTCCATGAGACTGCTGACCGAACGTGTGCCTAATATTACAATGAAGAAATCAGCATTTATGATCTCAAGTTACAAAAGTCTTGCTGAGAAAAAAATAGAACGGAAGCGTCCAGTTTTTGATGAAGAATATAATGCTATGCCCATACAGCCAATTCCCGCAGAATTTTGGAAAATATCATATGACTACTTTCTGTGGAAGACCGGAGCTTCTGACGAATTGTATCGTGCTCTTGGTAAAGTCTACCGTAACAAAACTTGGGATCAAAGCCCCGCGTCCTTCTTCAAAAAGGGAACCAAGCCCATAATACCGAAAATGTAGTGGTGGATTGGTTGATGATGATGTTGATCTTGATTATAGTAATAATGATTGAGTGCTTGATGATAATAATAAAGCAGTTGTAGATGATGAGTAACACAAAAATATTTTTCCTACAGTGACCCGAAAAAGTGCATATTTTTGCACAAACTGTAGCATGCAAAATAGTCTATTCCTGCACCAGTGCGGGAATTGTTATTTATGTATTAAGAGCGTGAAGAGCGACTTTATCGCTTGAGCCAAAACATTTACTGCGTGATGCATAGCGGAGCGCAGTAATTTTGCGAGATCGATAAAGAAGCTTCATGCGCGAATTACATACACTATTTTTCCTACAACTGAAGTTCTGGATTCCAACACAATAAAAGCTTGTAGTTTGTAACATCACAGACCGTGCGCGGATTTGGTTAGCATTCGGCATTTTTGAGGTTATGTGAATTTAACGGATTCCATGATCCACCAATGAGATGACATCAAAATCAAAACAGAAGCGTAAAGAAAACAGCTGGCGAGCGTAAAGTACTGTACCGCTTGTGGAGCAGTCAAGAGGTATTTTACAATTAGTTTTCAGTATGTAAAGAACTACTTTACGAGCAGTTGTAGGAAATAGTTATTTATGTATTAAGAGCGTGAAGCGCGACTTTATCGCTCGAGCCAAAACATTTACTGCGCAACGCACAGCAGAGCGCAGTAATTTTGCGAGAGCGATAAAGAAGCTTCACGCGCGAATTACATACAATATTTTTCCTTAAACTGCAGTTCTGGATTCCAACACAATAAAAGCTTGTAGTTTGTAACATCACAGACCATGCGCGGATTTGGTTAGCGTTCGCCATTGTTGAGGTTACATGATCCACCAATGAGAAGGCATCAAAATCAAAACAGAAGCGTAAAGAAAACAGCTGGTAAGTGTAAAGTACTTTACCGCTAGAGGAGCAGTAAAGATGTATTTTACAATTAGTTTTCAGTATGTAAAGAACTACTTTACGAGCAGTTGTAGGAAATAGTTATTTATGTATTAAGAGCGTGAAGCGCGACTTTATCGCTCGAGCCATACGCGTCGCGCAGTAATTTTGTGAGAGCGATAAAGAAGCTTCACGCGCGAATTGCATACAATATTTTTCCTAAAACTGCAGTTCTGGATTCCAACACAATAAAAGCTTGTAGTTTGTAACATCACAGATCATGAGCGGATTTGGTTAGCGTACGCCATTTTTGAGGTTATGTGAATTTCACGGATTCCGTGATCCACCAATGAGAAGGCATCTAAATGAAAACAGAAGCGTAAAGAAAGCAGCTGGCGAGCGTAAAGTACTTTACCGCTTGCTGAGCAGTAAAGAGGTATTTTAAAAATAGTTTTCAGTGCGTAAAGAACTACTTTACGAGCAGTTGTAGGGAAAGTACTTTTCCGCACTCCAGATTTGCAACCTAACAACACAAAATAGTAAGCATGTAATATGCAGGATCCCTATTCTGCATTCAAAAATAGGTTGGCTACTCTGCTTCAGCTGTGAAATAGTCGTAGTTGTTGTTGAAATCGATTTGATTCGAAGATAGGTTATGTAAGGAATTGTCAGGTTATGTATGTCCTGTTTTGTTCTGTTTAAATTACTTTATACATTACTGTAGGAAAAATATGTAATACGAGCGCAAAGTATTATTGTTTCTGCACTCAAGATTTTTTTTCACTCGCCTTCAGCTCGTGAAAAAAACTGTTTCTCTCGATGCAGAAAAACGCTATTTTGCACTCTACACAAATAACTATTTCCATTCAACAACAATATTATATTATGTACCTTTTTAATAAAGCAAACTAGGTTCCAGATTTAAAAAAAAAACTAGACTTTTATTAAAACGAATCTTTTTCAGTTAATAGTTCAGTTGAATGTTATAATAATATTATGACCGTTATCGAGAAAACAAGCTTTTTTCATCGATTTCAGTCAGAAGAAGAATCCATTGCTAGTTTCTTACCAGTGAATTGCTGCGCTTCGGCGGCTCTGGTAGCGCAGTTGGTTGGAGCGATTTTCTGTGATAAGATTTCTCTGGCTGGCTTCGTTTCCTGCAGCCTTGGATCCGAATCTCATTCAGCCATGAATGTTTCTCACCCACGCACAAGTCTCCAGACTCATGTGGGCATCATCCGCAATAAAGAAATTAAAATTGGAATTCTCTTTCCATTTCTTTTATGCTGTTATTGATGAAATTGATGTGCTTGCTGCAGGTGACAGGATTTTCGTAATACATTTTCTTGAACCGGGATTCTAGCAGAATGGCAATAGCTAGAAAATTGGATTTTTTAACAATCTTTTTATACTTCTGTATCACTGCTAAGGCTAGTTCTCATTTTATTATATTTGCAGCCGGAACTGCCACATTTTCAGTATCATAATACTGCCCACTCATCTCTGTTGCTGCTGCCTCAATGGGCTCTAAACTATTTGCTTTCCTATCTCTTTGATGAATTAACTTTCAGTGGAAATTCAACATGGGTGGTGCACTGGTATGTAGGTCAACTATTCCGTTCAGAATTGGTCGAAATTCAAGAAAGTTGTCTAATATTTAATGCACTAAGTTCTATCTTGCTTCCACAGGTTAAATTAATTTCTTATCTGCGATGTTGAGGCTGATGAAGCGTCTCTTTAGAAGTGAAATGCATCCCTCCAGTATAAGTGAGTGAAAATCATATATGAAATAGAAATACAGTAGGCCTATCAGTTTTGATATTAGACTAGCAGCTACCCGTCCTTCGTACGGATTATGTTTAGAAATACGACTAAATATGTTTCGGCTTTTTTGATAGCAACGATCATGAAGTTGTTAGCAGCTTAGTTAACAACTTAGGACGTAAACAATTCAGTGATAGTTATCAGAGAGAATATTTGAGAACAGCTGATTGATATATCATCATATAAATTACGTGATTTGTTGTTGTTCTTATGTTGTAATAATAGTGCTACCTGGCGAATTCCCAAGAGCCTAGCACACCCCGCACCTTCCTAAAATGTTAATTTTTGTTTTGATAAATTATTGAAATTAGAAAATTTTGTTTTTTTCAACAAAGAAATAATTGATAAAACATAAGATGAGCTTTGATTCACCAGACATATGTTTCCTAAAATACTGCAATGCTCCGACTACACAAGTCTGCAGACAGCGTAAATAACGCCGCGAAGGGCCCACCATTTATATTTGAGAACAGCTGATTGATATGATAAATTACGTGATTTGTTCTTATTCTTATGTGGTAATAAAACTTGGAAGAAATGTATCCAAAATCGCCCAATACTTGGTTTTTAAACGTTTATTATTCTGTTAAAAAAAAGTTAATTTAGTATTTTATAGCTAAAGACATTGTCAATAATGTTTTCAATACTGTTCAATAACTAAAATCCCGATCGATGCTCTCGTTTTTGAGGAGAAGGCCGCGTAAAATGCCTTTGGGGCCGCGACAGACAGACAGACAGACAGACAGACAGATAGACAGACAGACAGAAAGTGAGATAAGACTATTTTCGGCTTATTTAATGTATAAAACGTAAAAATAACCAAAAAATATACAATTCTGATAAATGTACAGACAAAACTCTAATTTTATTTATATAGATAATTCTTATCAGTTTTTTTTTGAAAGTCATCACTCTCAACGAACGAAACTATGTTTAAACCATATGTTACTTTGATGTAACTTTGGAAATCGAATTTCTAGCTTCTTGACTGTTAGCTTATTCCTCTTATGCCCGGTTTCTGAGTTGTTCATTAAGTTTAATGGATCATTAACTAAGTTTAATGGAGTTTAAACTTAATGAACGACTCAGAAACCGGGCATTAGAGTACCGATGTGTGCTAAACATCGATATATTATGCTTTTTTCCAAGCGCAATTTCTATTACCTTAGTCATATTTTCAGCATTATCTGTAGAAATAGCATCAACATTTATTCAGAGATATTCCATGCAGTAGCCTAAAAATTGATTTCAATTTTCCTTAGCATCGACGTCACTTTGTTTACATAATATTGTTATTGTGTGCATTGCTTGTTTAGAATTATGGCGTCTTTACCATTCTCTCTCAGTCTAATTTTCATTTCCTCTATAACTTACATCGAATTTGCTGCTCGGCTTTACGGGAAAATTTATTTGTTTGAAAATATTGTGTTAATAGAAGCAACTGGAAATGGAAGGTACTGGAAAATACTTGTGTGTATACATAAGTGAGTTTTGACTCAGCAGGACTTGTGTTAAGTTTATTTGACAGTCTCTTTTCTGTTACAGTTCGAACCTCTTCATTAGTGATAAGTTAGTACATCATCGCAGTGCCATTGTACAGTACAATTGCTTTCCTGCGTTTTAGTGTGGTAATAACTGTGACAGTAATTGCGATAAGACTAGGCCTATATGTTGTGATAAGATTGATTATTAGATTAGATTTTTTATTCAACTCTAATTAGATGAGACTACTGGGTTGTTACCGTACGTTTTTGCCCTCATTTTCAACAAAAAAAAGCAGAGGTCTTACCCTGCAACCGGATATTTTATTTTCTGTCTTTATCTTCCTTTCCATGAAGTCTCTTTAGCCTACTCATTTTTGTTGTTATAGTGTAATAATCGCACGTATGATATTAATATAATTACGTAAGTTATAATGAAAGATGTATTTTATTCTAAGTATTCATGAGGCTTAAGATCTCATCTTCAATATAAAAGACAAAAAATAGAGAACTTCTTATCTAGCTTCGTTAATAGCTGAATAAAATATGGAATTCAGTAGTAAGGCCACTTATTAAAATTGGTGTTGGGTCTGGCTGGGAGATTATACTAAGTCTTAACATTCACGTAGGCCTACAGTAATGGGAATAAACAAAATAAACTTGATTTATTGGAGTTGTTATCATCTCTTAGTTCATTCTCACGGATGGCACTGCTTTTCAAATTCCTTCCCACTTGATACCGTAACACTTATACAATAACTCAGCTAAATTGTTAGTGGTTTGAAATGTTACAAACTTGATGAACATTATAAACTCACAATAATTTAATGGCTATTTACGTCATAAAGTGAACACAAACCGCAAACGTCATTATCAACACAAATACTGGAACTCATATCATCATACCTTTTAAATGTTCTTACCATTCCATAGCTATATATAACAAGATGATATCAGTTGCAGAAATTGAGCTGAGCTGGGAAAAGGACAGACAAGTGCGAAGAATGAGATGATGATGGTGAGAGGGCAAGGGCTCGTTGAACCTGCCAATGGATCGGAAGAAGAGAATCTTGTATGTACCTTTAACGTGTGTAATGTAACCATGTCAGTAGGCCACAAGACTTGTTCTGGGGCTCCACAAACCGAACCACACACTTTCCTTTCGCCCTTCTGATGATGCTGATACAGCCAGTGCTGAGTGCAATACAACACGCGCACACATGCACACACACACAAACACACACAGTCATTCTTCTCCGGATGCAGGTCTGCGGCAATTATCGACTTCACGCTTGCGGCAAACTTTATTGTAATCTATCGAACACGACAAACAGCCATTAATAGTCCGGTATTTTTACAGCCAACATCGCTTGCTCTGGAACTTGCATGGGCGGAATCCATTTTACTAAAAGTGAATCTCAAAGTTAATCCTCCTCTTCCTCTATTTCCTGCTTGCAGCTGTCGATTATCAGCAACTTGTCTTGTCTGCATTCAGGAATTTCTGTACAGTTCCTCAATCATTAGTGCACTTCAACCTGGAAGTCTGATTCTTATTAATAAATACGGAATGCTGTGCTAGTGTAGGCCTACTTCAGCCTGGTAGTATGGTTTTGATTACTGAATGCAGTATGCTCTATATATTCGTGTAAAAACTTAAGTGGCGAAGATGTACTTTAAAATAATATTTTATCCACATAGGTTTCTTGCTTTGGTATTTCTCCAATCTTTTTTTCATAAAGGTGACAGTGATGTTTTGATAAATTTAATTTAATGAATAATACTGATGTTGCCTCAATCATTTCGATTAGTAACTCATGAGGTACTATAGTTTAGACTGAAAAGTAATTTTCAATCTCAATCTAACTCGACTGTCAAAACTTTAGTGTCTCATATGTGTTATTAATTTTGGATCGATTTTAAGATTGAAAATGACGTAACACTCGAAAGTATAGTATCTTATGTTATTATCAAAGTGGATGAGACAATATTAGTATTAAGAATTGGGAAAAACTTGGTGGCGGAAAAAAGTGATCGCATTCATTTGGAATAAATGTGACGCCAATGATTTTCAAAATTAGGTACTTTTGTTTCTTCTGCACCAGTATATGAAAAATAAGGCCCTTCACACACGGTCAGTTTAGCATGAACAGTTGAGACTAACGTACTGAACTGACCTTGTGTGGGGTGGCATTAATGCCGGTCGCTTGACTGTTGGACTGACGTGAGATTCCCATTAGTACAGTCGAAACTATCATGCCAAACTGATCGTGTGTGCCAAACATGTCCAATTCTCAGTTTTGGTATGACAGTCCAAACTGTCCGTTTGTGGAGTCCATCATTCAACCGTTGGAACTGTCATCAAATTGTCAGTTTTGAACTGACATGCCAAACTGACCGTGAGTGGGAGGCCTGGAGACCTATTAAACTACATTATCGATAAGCTGTTGATGAAAATAAGTGATGGGTAGACGCCTGCCCACAGGTATGCTACAAATCATGAAACGATGAAAGTAACAAAAATGCAATAAAAACACCTGAAGAATGCAGGAAAATACAGAGCAGTAGCAGCAATGAGATGAGAGTCATTGGCATTAATGCGGTTCATTGCTCTTTCAAATGTAAAACTAAATATGTGATGAAAGGATCGCATCTAATGAGATGCGTGGTTAGTGAGACGAAAGATAAAGCGTTGTCATGGTTTGTTTGCTTTGTGCAGCATATTTGTAACATCTCATTTTTTATGCAAGTGCTTTTCTCTCGTGTATGCTGAAAAACACGTTCCATTTCACTGCATTGCATTCTGACAGTTGATTGGACAGAACAAGTATGGCTAATCGACTTTTTTGAGGTTGGCGTAAAAATAAATCGGCCACTCGTAAATTCCACTGATGCGGTTTCTAGCTACAAATAGGCTGAACTGATGAAGAAGTGAGAGGTTTTTGTCCTCATCTTGTTTTTTTTTTAAATAAATAAATAAATAAAATTTTATTTCTCACTATATATACAACATATGAAACATATATAAAATACAATTTTCCAACTGGTGAGAAACTAGGTACTCCCGAGGATATCCTATATGGGAGTTACCATCAAAAACTTGTACAATTTTTATATAAATCATAAAAATACTAATAACTGAAAAGTTCGATTAAAGAAAAAGAAACAAATAACTTTGTGTGAAAAGAATAAAATAATTGAAGAGAAAAATATATATTTATATAGTTATAACGAAAGTTGATTGCTTGAGTGAGAAGAACTACTTGAAAGGAAAAAAGTTAAGAAAAAGAATAACCAAATACAGTACTCATCCAGTAAATATCTAAAGAAGGAGAAACGTCCGTTCCGTACCTAAAACTGAAACAATGATATAATATTCTGTTTGAGTATTTTGCCTTGCAACAACTTTCATAATTACCTTCTAGTGTGCGTTTGATAGTTGTACAAAGGTAGTAAAAACCATGTGACGTCTGTCTATATTGATAATTTAAACAATTTTTTTTAGTAAATTTTCAATCTCATTCAAAGTTAATAGCCAGCTTTTTAATTCTTTTTTAAATTTTAGATATTGAGTTTGTTTTTTGATATTGGTTGGCATTTGATTAAATATTTTTGGTGCTACATAAAGATAAAATCTACGGAAGGATTATTTTTTTGGTTTAGGGGGTAGCATGCTTCCTGCTGAACGGAGTTCATAAGCAACATGCTGTAGGTTAACGTGACCACTTCTATTGAAAAATTTTATCAACACCTTAAAGAAATACAAATATCTCAGCGGCAGAAGATCCCATTCTCTGAACAGAGGTAGTGAGCTTGTTAAGTGAGGCTTATTAGCTATTGTTCGCATTATGTATTTTTGTCCTGTGATGACTGGCTTAATAATTGAAAAATAGGTACCTCCCCACACTGTGATTCCGTATTGAATCCTACTCTTAACTAGGGCGAAGTAAAGTGATTTTAACAAGTACTTGGGGCAAAGTTTTCTGATAAAATAAAGTTTTCTACATGTTGATCTCAATTCATTTCGTACTTTATTAATGTGTTTTGCCCAACTTAGTTTGGAATCTATTATTACACCTAGGTATTTGACAGAATCGGTTTCTTCTATTTTCTCACAATTACAGTCGGTGTTTAAATTTCTGCACTTGACAGTGTGTGAAGAAATAGCTAATGGAGGTCTATTGATGGCAGAGTTAGTTTTAAGTTGGTAGACAATTATCTTTGAATTTTTAGTGTTGATTTCCAGCGAATTCCCCTGAAACCACAGATTCAGGTGACGTACATCATCAGTGATCATTTGAGTCAACTGATCTCTTGCCTCAGCGCAATAACTCAGGGCTGTGTCATCAGCAAACGCTGTAATTGAGCCATTGAGGGCTCCATTGCAAAGATCGTTTATGTAGATCAGGAATAATTCGGACGATAATCCAGAGCCCTGTGGGACTCCACAGGACACCGATCGCCTCTCACTTAAAGCATCGCCAATTCTTACTTGCTGAGTTCTATCTGCAAGGAAGCTAGCAAACCACTTGTTGCATACTCCTCTTATACAAGCATTGTTAAGCTTAGCTATCAGAATATCATGCTTTACCGTATCATAAGCCTTCCTAATATCTAAGAAGAGACTTGCACATTTTCTACTATCATTCATACCATTATAAATTTCTGATGTCAATTTAAGCATTGCATCCTCTGTGTTACGTCCTTTTTGGAATCCGAACTGGTTCTTGCTATAGAAATTGTGCTTTGTCATGAAATTTACCAACCTTATCCGAACAAGCTTCTCTAATACTTTAGCAAAAACTGATAGAAGAGCTATGTCCTTAAGGTCCCTAAGGGCCTGTAATTACCAGGATTCTGTCTATCACCTGATTTGAATAAAGGGACAACTATTGCGTTTTTCAACCGTCTAGGGTAGATTCCTGAGCTCAAACTAAGATTATATAGATCAGCTAGAACAACTGACAAATTGGCTATCACTCTCTTTAACAGGTCAATTCCAAAATTATCGTATCCGGGAGCTTTTCTTGACTTCATCGACCTGACAATCTTTTCAACCTCAGTGTCTGTAACTGGAATGAAAAACATCGATGATGAATGTTTTACTTGCTGGGGAAACACTTTACTTACCGATTCTGCATTACTTTTTTCATACAGCCTACTAATTTCAGAATCATGATTTGTGGAAGATATTAAAGCAAAGTGTTTATTCAATTCATTAGCTATTTGAGACTCATCCTGAACAATTCCACCACTGCTTGTTACAATTTGTTTTATGTTCACATTACTTTTGTTCTCTCCAATTAATGAATTTAATATTTTCCAGCTCTCCCTAGTATTGCCTCTCACATTATTAAGTGTTTCCTGGAAGTATTTACGTTTTAAATAGTCTATATCAGCCTTTATTTTATCACGGTACTTTTTGTAATATTTTTTTAATCTATCATTATGTGGTTGTCTTACTGATTTCTTATATAGTTTATTCTTAATCTCTACACGATGAATTATATAAGGAGTCAGCCAAGGCTTGTGTAAGTTATGTTTCCGCACATACTTTGATTTTTCTACACTCGCATATTCAATACATTCGTTAAGAATTTTTATAAATTCATCAAATGCAGGATCTACTTGGGAGTTCCCAATTACGTTTGACCAGTCAACCTCGTGAAGCTTAGTTTTGAGTGTCTGTATGTTAATCCTAATCGTCCTATCGTTTCTATCCAGTACCTTATTTAGTTGCCCTGTGCCATTATTAAGATAAAACTGGATTGCACAATGGTCCGTTATTCCGTTATCTATAATATTTGTTGTAGGATTGAAGCTGTATTTATTGGCTGCATAACGTAAGAAAAGGTGATCAATACATGATACTGACGTATTAAGAACTCGCGTTGGCTCATTCACATATGAATTGAAGCCAAAGCTCGACATAATGAAATTGTATTCATCAGTTTGAGTGTTATCCTCTAATAAGTCGATATTTATGTCGCCTGTGAAGATAACATTCTCTTCACTTTCTAAAGTTGATAGCAAGTCTTTAATCTCATCAAAAAATAATTCCTTTGCTAACGAATGAAACCTATAGATTGCAATGAGGGTTAGTTTTACATTATTGATAGTGAGACAAACCTTTAGCCCGTCTGCCGAAACAACCGTTATCTTATCAGCACTAGCTGCTAAACTATCGTCTACGTACACAGCCACTCCACCTGCTCTATAATTATCATTACAATTTGTAAAACATTTATAGCCTTCTATTGAATACATATCAGATTCATCGCTATATATCCATGTCTCTGTCATAACAATACAAGTTGGCTTCTCTGAGTATTTATTTATATCAATACAAAACAAATCAAAATTTTCGCGTATGCTTCTAATATTCTGAATCCAAGATGAAAAATAATTATTGTGAGACATTTAGATTAAAAAGCAGTATAAATTCGTAAAACAAGTTGAGTAATTTGAATTCAGTTTTTTTTATGCATTTTATAAAATTTCGACCAATTAATTAAGCCTCACTTGCGTTGTCAGCGGACTCAGCAGTTATAACCAGCTGCTTATTTGTTTTTTTAACTTATCTAAGTCCTCCACAGTCTCTAGAGTTATGACAGGGTGACCATCCGTTTTTCTCATTAGAATCTTACCATTCCTTATCCATAGGTACTTGTACGCCTTTTCAGTCTTAGCCGCTTTCGCCAGAGCCAATACTTTTCTTCTCTCCGGGGCTAGACTCTCGTTCACATACAGGGGAACATCAGAAGGAAGGTTCATATGCCGGGTTGAAAAGTCTCTTTTAATTCGGCGTCTACGCAGGAGCTCCTCTTTGTCAATTCTTCTCGTGAACTTTACAATGATTGGCGGAGTCTTGCTCTGATCTCGCGTTGGAAGTCGGTGACAGTTGTCTATTTGTTGATCTGCCAGCTCATGTCCTAGCGCCCTACCCAGTGATTTCACCACCCCGATTAAGTCCTCATTCTTTTCTTGTGGATAGTTGTGTATCTCTAGGCAGTTTGACCGTATGTACTGCTGAAGTTCGGACATGGCGCGCTGAAGATCTTGGTTTTGTTTTTTCAGGTTTTTTATTTCCGTTGTTTGATCTTCAATTTTGTTGAAACACAAGACCAACTGACCCTCCTGTGATTTAACGGTTCTGAGAACATCCTCCATATCTTCGTGACAGCGGTCAATCGATCTTCCCAACTCTTTCTCCATTCTCCTAATATCCTCCCGTACGTCGCTCAACATCTGAACGACTTGTCTCATTGAAATATCATCCGACGAGATGGAAGTCTCAAAAGCTATGCTCTGCCTCTTCTCTTTGACACAGGACGCACATCTCCAGGGCTTGTTATTTTCGGTTAGAAATTTTAGTTCCTCGGCTTTCAAATTAACACAATTGGCATGAAATGATTTGCTACAGCCGCTGCATGACACTTCGGCGCCGTTGCTGGATCTCAAAGACTTACTACACGCGCGACACGACATTTTTCCGCACTTACTTGAAAAATAACAGTGCACTTTTAGTGAATTTAACGTTAGACAAACAGAAAAATAGCTGTTGTACGGTACGGAAGGAAGCGATAGCGATAAGAGAACACGGAACGGACACGACCTTCTCGATCGATTGCTAATCATCTACTTTTCATGTCACATTTATGTTTCTATGAGTCAAGAGCGAGTATTCAAGTTTGTATTATTTATTAGACGCTGTTGAGGACCAGAGGATATTATTAGAAGCTAATGAGGACCACAAAAATAATTATATTATAATGTAAATTAAACTTAATTGAGCAAACTCAATTGCTCAGGAATTGGAAAACATAGTTTTTTTTTGTGTCCAGAGCTAGTATTTAATTTTGTACTTAATTATATTATCAGAAGTATATGCTATTATGGGCTGCAGTCATTCGGATTCTTTTTTTGTCCCTCAAAAGAGAGCAATTAGAACTATGTGCAGTGTTCCATCTCTTACGCATTGCAAACCTCTTTCTATCGAATTAGGAATCATGAATTTACCTTGTATTTTCATTTTTCAATGATTATTGTTTGTAAAGTCCAATCTGCATTCATTTTCTAGTCATTCTCATGCTCATTCTCACAATACAACTAATAAGCTGAACATTAGAAATGAATATTTTTGTTACAAATCAGACATGTAAGTTTTAGAGTTTATATACGATTTTTTAATCAGTTACCACTACATATGAGAAGCTTATCTGTGAGGGAGTGGAAAAAATTTGTTTTCCTCGGAGGATGAAGCCCACATAGGTCTGAGACCTGTGCGTGGGTAATGAATTGGATGATTGTGATTGATGAGTTGGACCTACAGTTTTAGGTGGGTTCCGAAGCATCGGGAAGTGATTTTACAGCAAAAAATTAAGGTTTTTCTAATAATAAACTGTTTTTTTATAACTATAATGAATGTTTAAGCTTTAATATGGAGAATTTGTAAATATGAATGTAATGATTTCTTGTGATAAGTTTTATATGAAATATTTATGTAACATTATGTAACTTTTCGGACGTAGCCTATATAAATTATAAATTATTTGTCTTCGGCAATAAATGAATTTGATTTGATTTGAGTACCTAGTTTGAGACTACATAATAATTTCCAATAAAACTAGTTTCTGTAAGTAATCATCTCCATGATTTTTTCCGAGTATGAAGCCCATATGGTTTGAGACCTGTGCGTGAGTAATGAGTTGGGTGATGGTGATTGATGAGTTGAACCTACATTTTTAGGTAGGCTCCGAACGTCCAGGAAGGGATTTTACAGTACAAAAAAAAATCTTTGTCGCTGGTCAATCCAATCCACACTTACAAAGAAGGCCCAGGATTCAGTGGCTCATCTTATCAGACTGAACAGATAGATACCTGTCACAGCCCGCGGCTATCACTTCCCTAATAAGAAAATGTGCTTATAACACATTTATTTTGGAAACTTTTACTTTAAACAAATGCCTATCGCTACCTTATCCCTTATTCCAAATAATACAGTATGGAACACTAATTTTTCGTTTGGCTACAACTTTTTTATCATTAGCTAGGTTGATTTTTAGTTCTTGATTTGTGATAACTGATTGTTAAAATTAATAATGATACGATAACCTCGACAAAATAAGTATGATAATGGTAATTTATTGCAAACTGGAGGTCTCAGATTTAAGAAAAAATTTGTTGAAAAAAGCATGTAGAAAGTTGTGTAACTGTTCAAATAGAGTGGAATGGAGTTAAATTCTCATTTGTGGATGTTTGAAAAACATTTGTAAGTAAGCCTGTAAATGGTGCAAGAAGTTTTAATGTAAGTAGTCTAGTCTATATTTATCAAAGTTTATAGAAACTAAGTAGAATATCAAATTTAATGGCGATGCATTCAAGTGAATAAACATATTCATTGATTTAATTAGTATAGTAACTACTACGAAGGCGGTTTTTGTTATTAAAGCACTTCAGGTCATGAAGCCACTTGTTAAACATAGAGTCGGCTTTAAAAACTGTTGGCTGAATCATTTTGATTCATTAGTAGCCTCAATAGGAAAGATCAATGGGGAAAAATAATGTCAACAGGGTGTAGGAGCTTGATAGGCAACCTGAATACACAGACAACTTGGCAACTTTGAATTCAACTGATGAATTTTATTGATTTGATTGAGCTTCGATGTATTGCAGCCCATTTTAATACCAGATTTCAAATAATATTGGTGGGTACGGTTCATACAAAATAATATACCACACAGAATGTGATAGAAATTGAGTACTTTTTTGTTTAATAATACTATTCATCTGAACTAACCATTAATTTTATCGAGCATTCTCAAAAACTAAAATTTATTTACTTTATGTTTTAGTCTTCCAATTTATTATGACTCTATACATAAGCCCACTCTTAATACCTAATACATAATACCTCTCTTCTCACAATTTTTTCATTCTACTATAATATTATATTTTTTCAAGTAAAATGAGAAAATATACTGACTGCAATCAGTATAATATTTGACTGCAAGTCGTTGAATTCACATAAGAAGTTGAGAAAATATACACATGAAAATAGAAGAAAAAACACATTTATCGCGGGGAGACCTACGGTACCATTGACAAGTAGTGGAGTCAGCTAGTGAGGATAACATTGAAAAACCACTTATTCATGGAATACATCAATATTTCGTTTAAAATACGCCTGTACAATCAGCAAATCGTTCACAAGTATACAAATAAAAACATTGCTTCCTTTCAAATATGATACAGCTCATGACTAGAATACACAAAAAAATATAACGTAGCCTACAATTTTTTTTGAAGGATGAGACCTATGCGTGGGTAATGAGTTGGATCGTTGGATGATAGTGATTGTTGAGTTGGACCTACAGTTTTAGGTGGGTTCCGAACCACCGGGAAGTGAAATGTTAAGAATGAGGTGGATGTTCTAATAGCAAGCTAGTTATAAAAAAATCATACTAATGGATTCATTTTTAGCACAACCAATTTTAGCTTATTACAAATTAATATTATCGTTATGAATATCCCAGCAAAATATGTCAACTGAAGAACTGTAACAAGCAGCAATTATTACATCTATTATTAACATCCATATTTTTTTTTGAAAAGTAGAGTATCTGTTCAATCAGAGAGATAAGCTGCGTTCTCGTAGGTCCTGTTCGTAACGGTGACCGATTAGATTAGCCAGCAAAAAAGACACTGTTCTCTGCTGTAAAATCACTTCCCGGAACCCACCTAAAACTGTAGGTCCAACTCATCAATCACCATCATCCAACTTATTACCCACGCACAGGTCTCAGACCTATGTGGGCTTCATCCTCAAAAAAAAGAGTAATTTTCCCATTTCTTCCCTTTCTCCTTTCCATTTACCACTCTTCCTTATCCTCCTCATCCACCACTTCCTTTTCTTCTCCCTTATCTCTTCTTTTCCTTTTTCCTTTTTCCGTCATTTATCTATCTATCTATCTATCTATCTTTTTCTCTATCTCATATTTTTTCCTTGTATATAGATTATAGACTAATTATTAAATTGGCGGGCCGCTTAGTGCAGTTGGTTGAGCTTGCTGTCGCTTCAGCGGTCGTGGGTTCGAATCCCGCTCCTCCGTCTGGCATCTATGTGTTATCATTTACCTCATTACCCACGCACAAGTCTCGAATTCATGTGGGCATCATCAGCAACTATTAACAAAAAAAACAAGTTTCATTTATTGTCATGCTTCCGTTCAATAAATAAATCAATTAATAATAATGTCGAGAAATGGATAATAATTGTTTCAATTTCAACGTTATTGATGAGTACAGCTTGAATTAGAGAACACCACTTCTCGGCTCTTCTTTACTCTTATAAATATGACGACTACTGAACATGACTGTGATTCTAATAATTGGCTGCATTAATTGATAATCAAAGCCTATTTTACCGTGAAATGTACTCTTTTGAATAACGATGCTTTTTGTCGTTCTTTTGTCTCGCGATGAGTATTTTCAGTGCGCTGATGCAGAAGAGCCGAGTACAGGTGCAATAGAGGGTTAATTAGCTGGGAGTGCTCGCTGGAAGTTGTGTAAAAAAGGCGTTGGGATGAGAATGGGAATGGGAAGCAAATGACCGGGACCGGGGCCAAAAAGCAAAGCGTTCTTCCGCGCCGTGTCGCGCCTCTGATCGGCAAATACGTCCGCGTCAGTCAACAGAGTTCTCAGAAGCGTCTCTCGTTGTGGCCCGGCCCGAGCAATCAGTCGATTTGATACGCAACACTGGATCTATTCAACGAATAAATAGGCTCGTTATTGAAGAGGGCTCCTCTTACGTGGTTACCGAACAACTACCTCGTTTCCATCGACTATCCTCTGCTTCGGTCTTCCTCTTTCCATTCCCCATCAGTTCGTTACTACTGAAGATCTTTTCAACTGATAACCATGCATTACTTTTGGCCGTATTCGAATCTGTGACGAATTCTGCTACTCATGTATATGCTTAGCTCAATGTTTGTATTTTTCCTTTTACTTGAGTACATTCTGGAAAACATACAGAATTTTCTTTAGGTTATACTGAGTCAGTGATGTTTTCCATGACGAAATACTTAATGAACAATCTAATATTAAAAATGACACTGTATTTCACTTTTATATATTGTTTTATTCACTTATATTGGAGATGCTTGAGGGTTGCATTTCACTTCTGAAATTTCGGAGGGTGACGAAGCTTCTTTTCAGAAGTGAAATGTATCCCTCAAGCATCTCCAATATAAGTGAGTAAAACAATATATAAAAGTGGAATACAGTGTCAGTTTTAATATTAGATTATACTGAAGCACTTCAGAGGCTGACAAAGATTCTTTTCAGAAGTGAAATGCATCCCTCAAGCATCTCCAATATAAGTGAGTAAAACAATATATAAGAGCAAAATACAGTGTCAGTTTTAATATTAGATTATACTGAGTGTTTCGGAACTGCATTCCTCACAATTGAGAAATGACTCTAAATGCAACATGTTTGTACTTTCAATTACACAATGCACATTTCATCGCAGCAGTGAACAAATATTTCTTTGACTACCAACTAGAAAAATATAATGTGAGGCTTACCATCTAAGAAAAAGCTTCTACCTGGTCATGAATGACATTTACAATAATAAATTGATATAGCCTACGTTGTTCGAAAATTTCGGAGGATCGCTCCTCTCTACCCATCTTGGTCCACGCCTGCATCCTCGTAAGAAATGAGCTACAAAGTTGGAAATAATTTTCATTGCAGTAGCCCATTTCTTACGAAGTTGAAAATTAATCACAGCAGACATGAACAACTAACGAACCAATCAAGTTGATGTTAATAAATTTCAAGAGAAGTCCTCGATGATTGTACAGTAGGTCTACCCTGATTTATTACATATTTTGTAGCGAGAATAGTGAGGAAGAAGAAACAGTGGTTCTCGGTGTTATCTACTATGTAATCTCTATGTTTACTTTTAAGCAATTAATTACTCTGCTTTTGACACTTTTATGGTGTTTACTTTTTACTTTGTAGAATGTTCTAGTTGTTTGATTAGACATTAATGGAATCTTATCGAATATTGTGGAAAGTGCGAGTTTCCTTATTTATTTATTTAGAAGATGATAGAAAAATGTAGAGATATCTCGATTGTTGAAACTAGTATTTGTAGAAACTAGTTCAGTCTTGTTTGAAATTCGTCGTGATAAACAAGTTGTGACAGTTCGATATATTGTGCCTATATAGTGATAATTCTTTCTCCTGTTTAATTCATACCAGTGAGCTACTAAATAGTTTTTATTGTATTACGGACTAGTGCTACGTAAGTTAATTGTTCTTTTTCGACGTTTCTTTTTGAATATTATTGGACAGTTTTATTGTACAATTATTATTTAATATTAGATCGGCCTTATAACTTTTAGTGATTGATTTTTGTACAGTTTATTGAAATCTCTTTATTACTTGAACAATATCGATTTATCTGTTTTTAATTGCTTATTTTTCTATGACATTACTGATCAGTGAGTGTTGTGATTATTTGTGTAAATAAAGTGCGAGTGATAAATTTAAGTGTTGCCAGCGTTATTTTAGACATAGAACCCGTAACAATATATATTTTTTTATTTAATCAGCTTTCCATACTTCCACAACTCTTTCATCATTCTCGTTTTAAAATGGCTGAAGTAGGACCTAATAAACAAGATGTGGAATCGAAGACGAAATTTGAAGGTAATAATAGTAGGATGGTTGATTGGAAATATTTCATGTAGATAGATTGTGCAAAAATAAAATTTCAGTTAGAGCAGTACATTTTTCATATTCCTGAAAACAATACTTATTTTTGTTTGCAGATGAGTTTGAGACTTGTGCGTGGGGGATGAGGTGAATGAATACACAAAATATGGAAGGCTGAACGGGAAACGAACCCGTAACTGCAGGAGTAGCATTCAGTCAGTCAAATCAGAGATAACCATGAATTAAATCGCCGATTGCCACCGATTACACCACAAATATTTAAAATGTTCAATGGAGAATCACTCTGAATAACCTTTTTTCTGCTCCAGTAAGTTTTATTTTGATTTTCTCTTCTGATAGGTTGAGCATAGGCTTGAAGGTTCAGCCTATCAATCAGTTAGTTTTAAAAATGATTGCTATTGGAGATAATAAATCTATCTTCAACTTTCCCAATAATTCGTTGAAAACTCGATTATTTACTGTTTCCTTCACCCATTAGTATCTCATTTGTCGCGCTATAGTATAAAATTAATAACAATCGATTTCGCTACATATCAAAACCAGTTATATTGGTTTTCACGTCCAATAAAACCACACCCAGACCTAGACCTCAAGTTTCGGTTGATAGGACGCATCTAGCGATATATTTTTCCTAGGATAAGCTTCAGGCGTCAACTATCCTACATTTCCAATCAACCAAGCCACTACTCACTTGAATGCTGAATTTTCGTAGTCGGTATTTGAATAATGCCCGCAAATTTAAAATATGTGGGCACGGCTTTAGTGTTAGACTGCAATAGTTTATGTTTCATTTCAAACTGTGAATGAGGCTATAAAAATAGAATTCATGAATAAATTCAAGGTGCTGTTTATCGTTAAGCACCTGCATTCCATCCGAGATGAGTTTTCAACAAATTTAGGTCCAAGTTTTCTAAACAACATCACACCTCTCAGCATTGAAATTAGCTTCCATTCTTTTCATGTTCACAAGCAATAAATGTTAGGACATTAATTTACATTTCACCAAATATATTACCACCTGCTTGCGAAAAAAAGGCTATGGTAACTAAAGAATCATTTATACTTTAGTAACAATGACATTATTCATTGTTATTTTTAAATTAGACATTATTCGAAAAACATCGATCCTATTATGTGGTCTATTTGATGTTCAAATTCATGAAATTAAGACATTGTGATAATTTAACAACACAAAACTTGCAACAAATAACTTAATGTACTCTTATTACTTTAATGAGAAGTGGACGGGCAGAAGTGTCTTCAAAATCTCCACCACACTATGGAACTATTTTGGATGATTTTGAATAATTTACAAAACGTTATAATGCTTGATGATCACAATTCAAGTCTCGTTCACTACAACAAAGTAATGCTAAGAAAAGTACGCTTTGAAAAGTCGAAATGTGTTACTATTTTTCTAACTCTTCAACTTTAAAATACTTGTTTTTGAATGTTGAACCTAATGCTTGAATAAACAAAACACGACTCATTGCAGTGTGGAAGGCCTTATTTAATTCCTGTTATATTCAATAATTGAATAATTATTACAGTGTGGTAGGTCCCATTTAGTTGTGTGTATTTATAATGAATAATAAGACTTGGAGTTGTCACAACCTCATTTATTTAAAACAGTGAGATAGTAGTTTCGGTTGTTACATCATTATCAATCTCAATCAACTTGAGTGTATTTCAAAAAGCTGCTTTCGCTCCAACATTTACTTGTTGCATTAGATTGCAGTGTGAAAGGTCTCATTTATTTGTGTGTATTTCAAAGCCTGTTTCTCTTTTCGAGGGGATAGCAGTAGACTATGTGTTTCAAAACTTGCTTCTCGCTTACATTTGAAGTTTTCAATTAAGTTAAATAGTGTCATTGATGTGCGCCTCTAAATGGCGGCAATAGGGAGCTCGCAGGGTCCTATTGAGTTGAGAGGGTCCCTATAAGAGTTCAGAGGGTCCCCAGCTGCCCTAAGCTCGGGCTGATATTATAGGCTCCCAAAATTATTTTTTTGGGGATACCCCAGAATTATCACAGCCACTGGCCGCCCCTATATAAAAAATGCAATATGCTATTGAAAATCGTTTTTAAAAATTTCGTTATAATTTTCATACCAGGTTACTCTTCAAACTTGGTGGTCTCAAATTAAATAGGTAGGCTATGCATTGATCTCAAAAAACGAATTAGGAAAACAAAGCTGCTAGATTAGAAACTAGCATTTATTTTGGAATTGATTTTCTTTCCAAATTCAGTCGTTTTTTGGCGTAGCAGGGCCCTCCTTGGCTGTGGCGCCCAATGCAAGATTTTGTCAAATGCCGAATGTGATGTGACACTACTTAAGTTTTGAACATATCAGCCTTAAATTACCAATTTGTTTTATTATAACTGTGATTTTGGAGATGAATCAAAATTCTTCAGCAAAAACTAAAGATTAGAAAAGTGTAGCTTGGGCTCTAGCTGAATATAATTATTTTCAAATAAACGCCCAAGTATTTAATAAACCGAATTTTTAGAACAAGTACAATAATTGGTGGAATGCCAGCTAATGGGATTCTTTTAATTTTCTGGCAGCACTTACTTGATTTTTTTTAAATATTTGATGATTGTGCTGCTATTTTAAAATGAGTTATAAGTTTTTGAAAATTTAGCTCCTTCACATTCCTACAGACATGTAACGTGTAACAAATCAGGCACAGAATAACGCTCTCTAAAGACTTTCACAAAGTTGCTTGAAATAGTGAGAAACTTTCTTAGTTTTTCGATCTTTAATATTTAAAGTTATCTTGAAAGCATTGCTACCTTTGTTATCGCTGGTGAAGCCCACATAAGTCTAAGCATGTGTAAACATGATACAATCATGTTATGAATAAGATTGATGCACCTACCAGTGAGTAATAATAAATCTTATAACGACATATCATTGCAGCTGGTCACCCCTTCCAAGTGCAGTCACGAGCGCCCGTGACTGAACATGACGATCAATGCGTTACTTCGCTCAGCGAGCAGTAGTGATTTTTTTATTAATATATTGATGAAAAATAAATATATTTTATATAAATTATTGTAACTACATTAGTGCCTCTTCAACGCTCGCATACATCGATACAAAAATCAACTTCGAGTGCCAATACAAAATACAGATAGATAGACTTCAGTTAATAATTTTTATATAATGTTTACATTATATATATATTGCGAGTAAAGATTGGGAGGGACAACAGAACGAGGAAGAAGACTTGAAATTGGAAAAGAAGAGTTGTTGAGTGCGTTTGACGTTTGACCGCCCGCAATGCCCACTGACCTTTGCCTGTTGCCTGTGCTGGGTTTTGGAAGCATGCCGGGTCAGTCACGGCCTATCTTGCGTCTATAGCATGCACCAGGATGTCTGTCCTGTCGTACAACTCAAATACTGTGACTGGACTTTTTAGGACGTCTTAAACTACTACTGAGGAGTGGGAAATACGAATTTGAAAGATTGTATCTCTTTCAACTGTGCTATTGATATTTCTGCACGAGTTCTTGCAGGAGCGCCATTTCTGTTTAACTTATAAGCGCGGGGGAGGGGGAGTGGCTGACGGCAATCATCGGGCACCTTTTTAAAAAATATCCATTTGAATTTCTTGACTTTTGGCTAAACTTTATGTTATTAAATTAATATGTTACTCCAATAAATAATTTTTTTCAATCTACAGCAACTTAATAATAACAATATGAATAGCATCATATTTGCATAGCATCATATTTGCATAGCATCATATTTGCATAGCATCTTAGCATCATAGCATCATAGCATCACCCTTTAGCATCTCCAAATGGCGTCCCTGAGTTGTTAAAACATGCAAGCTTCACGTATCTTGCAGATCTGGATGAGTTTAAATGAGTTGAAATAGTGAACAAACTTCTTTATTTCGAATTGGTCGATGTTAAAATGTGATCGTAGAAGCATCGCTACTTTTACAGAGTTTACTATTAGACTCTTTATAAGTTCGCATACAACGTTACAAAGCACAAAATTATTTTTATACTTATTTCAATAGGCAGCCTAGTTAATTCATTGCAAAATAAACCGGTAGTTTTTATGACAAAACTTGCAGAGAAGCTCTGCCAGAAAAACTGCAGGTTTATTGTAGGCTACAAGTGACAAAGTTACTCCACTTGAAAAGGTATTTTTGAACCATTTCTAAATAAATTTTATTCAATGTTTCAAAAATAACTGTAGTTAACAACTTGTTTTATTCGATTTTTTAGTTCATTCTATATTAGGCTATATTTTGTCATTTTACTTGAAATTTGTAAGTGGAATGAAGGCACTATATATTTCTAAATGAGTAAACTTATGGAAATAACTGCTTACTCCTGTCATATTCAATTCTGTAAGGAAGCATTTACGGAAATTTGTTTATATAAACGTTCTTTATTATTTGAATGAGTACAATTCCACCAAGTATTAGTAACTCTATACGAGACTCTCTGTATACAAAATTAATATAGTAGTTATCCAAAAATGAAATTTTTAAAAGCTGTCCCAGCACAGCGCAGCGTAGCACATCTTTCAGTGGCGGGGCGCCCTTATACTCTTAAAGTTAATCCCTCTTGATAATCGGCGTTTCATTCAGCAGCCTATCCATCTTCAACTTCATCAATATGGCATACCCAATCAGTTTTCAATCAACAAGTTCAATGTAAACCCATTGTTGAGGAGACACGATAGATTAGTGAGTTGAGATTGATCCTGGTTCTAAGAAATGAACGACGAAATAATAGCAAATGGCTAGTATAGTTAGTTTATCAACATTGAAAATGTCCTAATGGAGTTTCGGGTGTGAAGAGATGGAACGGTTATCTGTCTTTGTGCTCATGCGTGATGACGCTGTTTAATGCACAATAATACTTCAGGAGTTGTTCAAGGATGTATTTCCGCGTTATCCCGTTTGTAAGAGGGTACTATACACTGAAGCGTAATATATATACTACATAATATGGCCATTGACCGTTCGACACTTTTAGACACGCACGATACCAGAGATCATCGTCGTGTGTATCTGTATCGATACACAATCAACTAGGTATCAGGAGCGCCATCTCAGTCCAACCTATGAGTAGGGAAGGGGGTGCAAGCGGGAAAAATTGGTCAGAAGTGTTAAAAAATCTATCTGAATTGCTTTACTTCATGTTCCATTTCTTTGTTTCCAAGTTGATATGTTATTCCAATAGAACGAGAGTTTTATTAGAAATTTAAGATTAATAAAGAAATTTCGTTCAATACAATAATTTTGACTGCAAATGTATAGATGATAATATATTCGACTGCAAATATATAGATAATAATATATTTGACTGCATAGTCGTGCAATTACTCATACATTATTAACAACAATATTAATACCAATACACGCATTTTTTTCATTTTAAGCATATCTTGGGGAGTCCTCTCCAATTGGTGCCCCTGCAAGGTACATTCCCGCTCGCTTAAAAATTAAAATAGCATTAATACCAAATTGTGATGGTATTGATACACATAATACACATGACATTGGATGCTATAAAAGAATGGATATCGATAGAGCAGTCAATTTTTTCGGCAATTAGAGTGTATTTTTCCAATGCACGAATGAACCGTTTAATCGGCTGGAATATTTGTTGACCACGTGACTCGTTCTCACTTCATCTCCATTTTTCTAACTTTTTTCATGCTGATGATGCCCACATGGGACTTGCGCAGGAATAATGAGTGGAAGATATGATGGGTGGTGGATCTACAATTTTAGGTGGGCTTTGAATATAATAAATCAGATAACGTCAAGTTATTTTTCCTTTTAAGGACCAATATATATTTTGGAAGATAGTTAAGCTATCTCCAGTAAAACGTTTCTCTACTCTTTTTCTCTACATCCCCTTCCTTTTCAGTCCAGTTTTCATCTTCTTCTTTCATTCCATGACCGCTTTCCAACACCATCCCTGGTCTTACTTTCAAATTTAATCATCACTCAAGAAAAAAGTCTCTGTCATTAATTTTTCCGCATCGCTGTTTCTGAGACTTCCCGACATCGTGCTGTTCATTTGTGATTCCTTATAGTTTAAAATACTCGTTTTATATTACTTTTTAGTCGGCTATCATTATGTTGTTTAAATGTTAAAATGGAAAAACACACGGTTTTGCTTTTTCAAGAAGTTTAAATTGTTTCTCGGAAACGCCACTAGGAACATGACCCAAGTTATTATAAATATTATTAAAAGTTCCAAGTACAATGTAACATACCTATTATCAGAGCACTGGAAAAGGAGTTTCAAATAGATAATCGCAGGATATTCCAATTGATTAAGAAATCCACTTGAATTATGTGGAGCCTGCACATAATCCTACAAGACTTAGTATTCGGCAATTCAACATTTGCATGTTATTCTACCTGATTTCATCATTCTGAATTCGATAATGTGTTACAGATTTATGGAAATATGTAACTTGAATTACAGAAATAATTTTCTTTACCTTTCCTGAATGTAGGTTCAAGTAATCTGTAATGAGGTCTCCTTGAGCAATACTTATTATCTATTATATCACTCTTGATTTGAAGAAGTTAATAATCTGGAAATAAATAATAATTGACTCCCACTGGACCTATTTGAATAATGATTTTATCTGAAAAAGTATGTTCAACACATCTAATCGAATTGTAGAGTTTCTTTCATCAGCAACCAATCTCTCATACTTTTCTCTACACACTCAATGTTTTTCTGTCCTTACCACTCTCCCTCTGTTCTCCACTCCATCCTTATCTTTCTCTCGCAAAACAAATCAAGTTGTTTTCCATTACGTGCACCACGAAAGGTACAGGTGCGCTAAATCTATAATTGAGAAAATAACGTTCGACTAAAATACGTGTAGAGCTCTTCTGGTGCCTCATTCAATTTAATGTCAGTAATGTTCAACATGTTGTCGGATGACGCGACGACACTCTTGTGGTACGTGATTTCTCAAAATCCAGCTCCGAAATCACCACCTACATCCTTCTTAGCACATAAACACGTACCCGTTTCGGCGCATCTTTCGAGAGCGTGAAGCTAGCAAAACTGTCATTTGCGAAGAGGGTCTGAGATTTGGGAGCCCAGCTACTTTCAATGACCCAGTTTTGTCGGTGGAGCCTAATTGAGCTCGCCTGAATCTTTCTATTGTCTTTGATTTTAGGTGGGGGTTACTCGTACCCACAAGTTTGATTGATTTGTAGCTCTACATTGTTTCGTGGTTTTCGGTATTTCTTTTAAGTGTGATAAACTTTGAAACCTATCAAACTGATCAAGCTAAGTATAGTCAGTGATTTGCCGTATTAAGTTTTCGAATACCACGTATAGAGAAGGTGTCATTTTGTTTTTACTAGAAGTATCAATCCATTTGTGAAGTCATTTAGGAAGACATTTTTCGGCAGGACCACAGGACTTTATCTTTGTGATAAGAGGATGGACTGGTGGTGAAGAGAGGACGTTCTTCTTCTCATCCTTCTGTGTGTGTGTAGTGCTGGTTTATTTTTGGAAATCAGCTGACTGCCTTTCGTTGCTCTGTTATCTGGCAAGTAGCAACGTCAGTGGCTCTGTGATTGACAGCGCTACGAAATTTAATCTTGTGGACAGTGAAGGAAATAATCATTAGCGGCAGTTTTAAATCCTTTTACTTTACTGATTCTTGCAATAATTTGTTGCTGTGACTCTCTCTAAGTTTGTCTCTGTATGTCATGGATATTTTGATTATAATTCCAATTCGTGAATGCTGATCATATTGAATTGAGTGAATTTCATTGATCTTCTTTAATCCGATATGAACGGGTTGATATATCAGTGTAAGACGTCTAAGGGAAATCCAGCTATATTGCACAATGGGTTTAAATACAGGAAAGCATCGGCTTCTAGTAAAGGAGAAATAACATGGCGATGTCTACAAAAGAATTGTACTGTTTCACTAAAAACCAATTATGACGTCACAATTATACATGAAGTTTCTGGCACTCACAATCATGATAACGATACATATGCTTCTGTATCCAACGAGAAGCGTCAGGTATCTTCGATTCGTCCACCTTCTGATAATAATGAAAATACAATGTCATCTCTGGCACCTGATGTAGACTGTTTGGAGCGTGAAAATGATGAGTTGAGAGCTCGACTACGGGTTTTGCAGGAACAATGGGATGCTGCAATTGACCGATCGATGGAACTGGACCTTCGCCTTATGGAGATAGAGGAGAAGGAGTCTCAGGATGAAGAAGTAAAGCTCAAGGAAATCTGCCAGGACGCTCAAACAAGGAGTACAGGCACTCTCATTGATCGTTTAAACCATTTCATCAACAATGAATTGATTAGTGATGCGGACATAGACTGCTTTTGTAATTATTTGACTGACTCTTATGTGGGAAATTATGTTGTTTTGCCAACTATTACAACTATGCTAATCAACGATAGTACTGCTGATACTACATTTCTGAACGAAATTCTTAAGCAAAATAATGTTATTGTGTTTGTTATTAATGATAGTCAGCAGCTAAGAGTGGAAAATGGTTGGACGGGGTCTCATTGGAGTATTATGGTGTATGATAAGATAGACAAAATGTTTTATTACCTTGATTCTATGGGAGTAAATAATAAGGGAACCGCTGAGGCTTTGGTTAAAAGAGTAGGTACTATTTTCAATTCAGACAGTTTTGTGAATGTATCTTGCCCCCAACAAAAAAATAATTATGATTGTGGTGTGTACGCATTGTATTTTATCGAGGAAATATTCAAATTTCGTGCAAAAGATAGTATTGCAAATCTATCCAGGTGTATCCATTTAGACAGTGGATTTGATAGTACGTATTACAGATGGAGAATTCTCAATAATGCATGTAAATCTCTCAAACCTCGCACTTTTAATGAATACTCAAAAACATCTGAGCATTCCTCCTCATATACCTTCAACAATTCTGATAAGTCCATTCCAATTATTTAAAAAAACAAGTTGCACAAAAATACTCACAATAATACGCTAATTAAATGTTCTAAATCCAAAGGCAGTGTTCATTTGTGGTCAGACAGTCAAGGAAGAGAAATGAGAGATATAATCTGGGAGAGACTACCAGTGGGCTACAGTTGCGATGCATATGTTGCACCTGGAGCAACTTTTGAAAAAATAGCAAATGAAATGCTATCTAGTCCTAGACGTCATAGCATGGGAGAGAATGAATGGGTTGTTGTTATGGCTGGCACTAATAGTGTTTCAGATAGTTTTAAGCAGAGTGATATTGAGAAATATATTGATAAGCTTAGTAATTTAGTCAATGAATATGAAAACTGTAATCTTATCTTGGCAACTGTACCGTATAGGTACGATTTAAATTTCGATGCAGTTGAAAATATAATGATTGGGTCACTGAATAGAGCCATTCGTTCCTTGTGCCGAGCTAATAGTATACATATAATAGATATCTGGTGTTTGGAACCTTTCAATCACACTGTACATGGTTTACACCTGAATAGGAGGGGGAAACAGAATTTGGGTAGGCAAATCGCAACAATTATTGCAAAGAAAAATAAAGTGGAAAATAGTTCTAGTTCTATGAAATTATCTGTTATTGATAACAAGTCACTAAATCAATTATCTAATTCTGAATATTCTCTTGACGGTCGGAATAGTGCTCAATCTTTCTTGACAATTGATGAAACAATAGGCTCTTTGAATGATCCTAGTTATTTGGACATTTCTGTGGTTGATCGCAATTCACCACTATCTGACAATTTAAATTACTAACTAATGACAAGGATATTTCATCTGCAAATAACTTAGATTTAAGTGTTAATATACAAAATGCTGTCATAGAGAAAGCTACTTATGGAAGCACTGCTGAGATTTCTAATGAATTCAAAGTCTATCACCAGAATGTACAGTACATATCAAATAAAATTGAACATTTCGAGACAACTATTACTTCGAATCAATACGATATAGTTATAATTACCGAGCATGGCTGTTCCTCTGACGAAATAGATTTTATCAATTTTAATAACTTTAAAAAGGTCAATAGTTTTTGTAGAGTTCATCACAGAGGCGGGGGGGTTGCTTTATATTGTAGAGATAGTTTGGTCTTGAATGATCTTCCTTGGATTTGTGATATGGGTTGTGATTTGGATATAGAAATAACTGGATCTGCTCTGATATTCAACAGGTGTAAATTGTTGATATTAAGTATTTATAGATCTCCGAATGGTAACATAAAACTATTTTTTGATTATTTTGATAAACTCTTGTCAAGAGTATTGCTTGAATATGACTCTATTATTATAGCTGGGGACCTGAATCTAAATTGGCTTGGTGATGATATTAATATTATTTCATTCAAGGATATTTTATTGTCATATGGACTTTGTAATACAATAACTGATTGTACAAGATGTACACAGAATTCATCTACGCTCATAGACTATATTATCACCAACCTTCCTGCTGACTCATACATAGCATGTGTAGTGGATAATTGCGTCTCTGACCACTATGGACAGATTTTGACTGTTGCTCCTGCTGTCACTCCCTTCATTGAGGATCCTATTCGAATTAGTCGTAGAGTATTCTCCGATGTAAGTGTAAATAATTTTTGTGAATCTCTCTCTATGATTGATTTTAGTATTATTGAGGAACATGGAGATGTGAATATAAACTGGATTTATTTTTATGATAGAGTATTAAAATCATTTAATTCATGTTGTCCGCTCAAGTCAATGAAGATTGTTAAAGATGATTTACATTTCCCACTTTCTGATCATGCAAAAAAACTTAAATCTGATATGATTGATAGATCATCGTTTTTCAAAGCCACAGGGCTAATTGCTGTCAAGGAGGAGCTCAAAGTTATCAAAAAAAAAATTACAAGTTAGAGTTAATAAAATGTAAAACAAACTTCTTCAATAAAAAAATTAATTCTTCTTCCAATATAAATAAATGTGTTTGGAAGATGGCAAATAAGTTTACTAAATTTAGAAAGAAAAAAGAACAAATACAAATTGAACTGTTTTTTGAGGATAAGTTGGTCAGCGATCCACAGATGGTGAGTAATGTGATGAATCAACAATTTTTAAAAACAAGCGGAAATTCATATAAAAATAATGATGTTAATGATAATGCTGAGGATAATAATGATTTATATGAAGGAACACTAATTAATTCTTTGGTTGTGCAATCCATGTTTTTATTTCCTGCAAACGAATTTGAAACTGCAAACGTAATAGACAGTCTGAAGGGTAAGAGATGTAAAGGTTGGGATGGGATTCCTCCATGGCTCGTTAAAAGTTGTAAAGACTCCCTTATTCATCCACTTACTAAATTGGTAAATAACTCCTTCTGTACGGGTATATTTCCTGATTGCTTAAAACTTTCAATTGTGAAGCCACTTTTCAAAAAAGGGAATAAACTCGATGTCAGCAATTACCGACCTGTCAATATTACAGCCTCATTTAGTAAAATAATTGAAAAGTCACTTTATAACAGAATACTGTCATTTCTTGAGAAGTTTAAAATTCTTAATCCCTTACAGTTTGGGTTCAGGAAGGGATTTTCTACAATTGATGCAATTATCAAGTTCATAAACTCGGTGTTTGGCTGTCATGACAGAAATTCTGCTTGTGCTGGTTTGTTCCTAGATCTGTCTAAGGCGTTTGATGAGGTAGATCACAATATTCTATTTATCAAGTTAAAGCAATATGGCATAAGAGGAAATGCTTTCAAACTAATACGTTCGTTCCTTCACCAGCGCATTCAATGTACCGAGATAAATTATATAGCTGATGGTAGATTATGTTCGGTGAGGTCAGAAAAAGGATACGTAGCAAAGGGGGTTCCACAGGGGTCAATATTGGGACCACTTCTATTCTTGATCTATATCAATGATATTCCCCAACCAGAATATGGTAAAGTGATTGGCTACGCAGACGATACAACGTTGCTCTCTCCTGGTGACTCCTCAGAAATTGCAGTAGAAAGAATTCAATACCACTGCAATATTCTATTGAACTATTTTCATGAAAACAATTTGAAAGTTAATCCAAAAAAGTCAAGTATGATGATCTTTTTCAACAGCAACAAAATTAATAGGGATATAATTAAATGTGATGATTGTTCAGTTGAAGAAGTTTGCACAACTAAGTTCTTAGGGCTGATATTGGATAGTGAAATGAAATGGGATAAACATATCGAATCAGTGGTGAATAAAATGAATCGAAATTCATATGTTTTAAAACGCCTGAGAAACTTTTTTTCTGAGGAGTATATTTTAAAAATATATCATGGACTAATAGGTAGTCATATGAATTATGCGATCGAAATTTGGGGATCAGCTGCAGCAAAATATATTAATCGGGTTTTAATTGCTCAGAAGCGTGCATTAAGATGTGCTTTTGGAATGAACATGACTGACTCTTGTGTACCTTTATTTAAAAGCAAGAAATTATTAACTGTCTATTCACTTTATGTATATAGAATCATTATGTTGGTCAGGAATCTTAATTGGTCGGAAAGTAATAATCCCCGTAATTTAAATATGAAAAGAGAAAGAGTAAATAAAAAAGTGAGTGAGAGAAATCCTCTAGTGAATGGGGTGATATATTATAATAAACTTCCAAGAACCATAAAGGTTCTCAATGGAAGGGAATTCCGATTAAAGCTTAAAGAGCATATGGTTCAGAAATGTTTGTATAACTTGAAAGATTTTTAATATTGTTTTATGTTGTAGTCAACTAGAAACTTTTTTGACATAGTAATTGTTATCTGTGATATTATTTATTTTTTGTAGTCACTGAAAACTTTGTTAATTTTAGATTTTTTCGAATGCTTTTCGTATATTTTTGACGTGTCTGAATTGTTGTAAAACAAAAATGGAAATAAATATATATATTATTATTATTATTATTATTTTTTCCATGCCGGCGGCTAACAGTAGACTTTGTAGACAATGTGGGCCTGGAATGAACGATCTAGGCTCACCAGCTAGTTGCTAAGTTCATATTCACATCAGGAGAGTATCCACATTTGAGCAAGTTGAGCAATTGAGAAAGTTGAGCATCGTTCATTCATTGTACCGTACTACAAGAGTTTTGATAATATAATTATGTTGTCATCAATATAACTTATTACATACAAGATCTGCAATGACTTTACTCCACATTAATTTATTTTTTTATTTTTGCTATCTGCTTTTTCAACGTTGACTTATCATTCTTTCTCTCGTTTATTTCCTTTGATCTTTTTCCTTTCATTCACTCCCTCTTCTTCATCTTTTTCTGTTTTTTGCTCCTTTCCATTTTCCTAGTCTCTTTTTTCTAGTTCTTCTTCTTTTTCTTCATCTTTTTGTTCTTGTTCCTGTTCTTGCTCTTGTTCTTGCTTTTCCTCTTGCTCTTGCTCTTGTTGTTGTTCTTGTTCTTCTTCCTTTTCTTCTTCTTACTCTTATTTTTCTTCTTATCTTTTTTTTGTTCTCATCTTCTTATCTTCATCTTCTTGCACCTATCGATAAAACTATGTTATCCATATTATAAAATTAATTGGTGCATTAATAGGCTATGATTTTGTCAAATGATGGAAATTTTTGCCCTTCCATAGCAATTAGAGCTACGTACCTCTTGATCATTCTCAAAAGATAAGCTTGAAACTATCATAAAGCCACCGGAAAGTGTCATTAAACAGGAATAATAGCGGTTGGTTGATCTCGTTATTTTCAACGACTTCCAGTACTCTGTCGCTCCTAACAGCCTAATGTCGGGAACTGCGTGAATAACTTACTTCTCGTAAAGTGTAACTCACCTCACGACCTACCATCGTTCTCATACAATGGAAATGTTACTCATCGTGAAGCGAATTGAAGGGGATCTGTTACACGATCGCACCAAATTGCAAATTGGAGAATCACGATTTGTTTGAAAGTTTTTTCCTTCTGAAGCGAAGAATGTTGGTTCTAATTGATCATGAAATTTGCATCCATATAGATACATGAATGATGTGCTTGGTTACATCATCAATAAATTAATTGTTGTTTGGTTATCAGAAGCATTAATCGATACCCTCAAAATTACTGCGTATACCAATGTACTTAGCAGTTACTACCAAAAAAATAATGTATTACGAATTACAATACCGAAAGTAAAAAAATAATATAGAATAAGTGTTGAAGTAATTAAATTATTGTTCTTCCTAACTTTCCTCATCAGTTCTGGTTTCTAACATTTTAGTTCATGGTCATTTTTTTGGCAATGGAAATGAGCCATAATATATGTTTGAAGCTAGGAGTAATAAAATTTCTCGTTGGGTGATTGAGGCATCGACTGTGTCAAATTGGATAGGTAATGTGTTGTGACATTTAATGTAATAACCTTCATTGCTTTTTAAATTGCTAATTCCTTTGAACTAATTATTTTGCAAAATATTTTTTGCTGTTTGGCATTTCTTCAAATTCTGGAAATATCAGTCGGCATTTTTATTCAAGGATAAGTTTTCTAGAGACATCTCAATAGATCTGTACTGATTATTGTCCCCAATAATTATTTCAGCTTGAGAATGTTTTGTTACGTATGAAAATTGAAGTATAGGAATTATTATTCCTTATGAAACACTAGCAATGAGCACTCAGAAATTTTACAGTTTGACAAGATTTATAAAAGTGACGAGAAAGAGATTATATTAGGAAAAAACTGTCATGGTAATATCAGAAAAAAAGTAAACAAACCACTACAGAGCTTGATATTTCTGAATTTACCCCAGAAATTGAAGACGACTTCATTCAAACTCATTCAAGTCAAATTCACATGACATTATTGTCATAACACAAGACTTTTACTCTTGTTACTTATTTCATACATGAAGTTTGCAGTCTACTCTGTCAATGCTTTATTTGTGGATTCACAAACTTCATGGATTCAATGTTACCAAAATGATACAAGTAGAGATGACACAAATTATCTTATTATTATTATTATTATTATTTTATTTCGTCATGTGAAACTGTGTTATTTTCATGAGCACAGCTCTTACAGTGTATGACATGTCAATGTATTAATCTTAATCCATATCAGTTGTTAGATCACAACAGGTAAATTGTCAACAACTAAAAGCATAAAAAATGTCAAATCTTAGTGTCACATCATTCCACCACTCATCGCACGTATCTCGTCCTGGCCCGAGACAAGCGCGACAAAGCCAAGGAACCAAAGCGTGTTGCTGGATTCACAATAATATATTTTACAAAGCTCAACAATCATATCCAGCAAAACGCTCCAATCAAATATGAGCACTGCGTCTTCATACTTATGTAAAACTGAACCAAGATACATACAACCAGTTACATTTCAATACCCGCTGCAATCCACAACTAACAATAACAATTTTCTTTTTTTCAATTAAGTTGAGGTTTGAAATCTGTGCGCGTGGACTCAAGAGTCGGGAAATAGGCGGGCGGGGTGGAGGCGGTTCAGTATTCTTGCTTTTCAAATAACATGACCTACCGATTTAGTCAGCGTCAGCACCTCTCTCGCTCTGCTTGCGACTTTACTATAATCGATGTTTTTATCCCGACTGTAGCGGAAAGCTTCCATGCGCACAGATATTTTGCGCCATCTGTAAGTGCTGTTGTTGAGCTACATGTGGTTTGAATATGACAACGATGTTTTGATAATACATGCCGATCACATATAAATTAAAAAATCAATTATAGAAGACTATTCATACATGTATGCATACCCCAGGTTTCTCAAACAGACCCACAGACATACGTGTAATCTAATACATCAATCTTCGCTGTCCCCGAATGTTGGAAGAGAGGGCCCTTGACATCAAGCGATAAGGGGAGTGTAGTGTCTGTTTTGTTTTCATGTGTGTCTAAAAAGAGGACCAGACGACCGGTTCTGATCCGGAAGCGAAACGATGCGATGCAATGCGATGCGACTTGCGGCGACCGGTTCGCATACCTCTTCATCATTCTTATTCTTCTTTCTCTTTTTTTAGTTGATTGCACCTTGCTGCGTTTTACATTTGCCAGACGCGCGTCGCGCACAGCCCCAGGCCAATATTCCTCGTTCACATGCAAACTCTTTCGTTTTCAAAATTCCTGTTTAGTTGTCAGTGTAGTGCTTTCAGTTCCTTTTGAATGCAGTTCCGTTAGCAAGCTCCTGTGATTTGTTGTGATGCAGGGATGCAGTCTACACGTAACACGCAACCGATGTATTGGCTTTTCAGAGAGAGCTTAAAAGAGGCGATTTCAGGGAGGTAGCGTGTGGAGGGGGGTGCTTCAGAGCTAAGAGTCAACACCAACAATGTCGCGCCTGGGAGTCTAATCTAACTGCATGTCTTATGACTTTTTACGACAAGATGTTTTTAATTGACTTTTGCAGTCGATTTGAATAGTTGAACTGCTTCTGAGGAGTTTTTCATATTATACGAATATTATTTTATTGATAGAGTATCTGATATTTGAAAAAATTGTAACTTTAAATATTCAAGAAAATAACTTTCAAAAGTGCAATAATTACAATGTTTATGTTTCAATTAAAATGGTTATGTTATTATTCACCCAAACATATTTTTTTTCTATCTGTAATTCAATAATCTGAAATTTTGGTGATTTGAGAGAAAAAAGAAAACGTTTCAAAAATTAACTGATCTGAATCTGATTTGTAATTTTGTAATTAGGGCAGAATAGTCCTACTACTACTACTACTACTACTACTACTACTACTACTACTACTACTACCACTACTACTACTACTACTATCTGAGTCTATCATGAGATATGGTTTACAAGGGTGGGGTTATGCCAGTGATGTTTATTTGAGAAGAATAACTTGTGTTCAGAAAAAAATTTTATGTTTGATTAGTGATTCACCTAGAAGAATTCCATATGAAAACCTCTTGAACAGGTGTAATGTTTTAAGTATTAAAGGCTTATTTTTGTTTACAATAATAATGGAGAATTATTTTATTAAAAAGTATTTAGTTCTTAAAGAAAGCCGTTATGGCTTGAGAAATGAGAGATATATTGTTCCATTTGCACATAATAATATTGCAAAGAATAATTTATCATATATTGTTCCAAAAATATTTAATGATTTACCTGAGTGCTGCACTAAGTTTGTAAATATGAAATTGTTGAAACGAAATTTAAAGGTTTGGCTTAATCATTATACGTTAGATAATGTTTAGTTCAGTTGTTCCTAAGGAATTTCATTTAATGGAGAAATAACTAATTCAGGTTGATTGAAGTTATTATTTTATTTTGTAATTGAGAGCTGAGCCAACAATTGTAATTTTAAAACAGTATTAATTTGATTGTTAAATTCTAAATATTTTAAAAATAATGTTCAAAATTTTTTTTTGTAAAAATAAATTTGATTTGTTGTATTGAACCTTGTCAAGCAACCTTGCAGGTTTGCTTAAGGTTATATAATTTTGAATGAATAAAAGATTTTTCTATTCTATTCTACTACTACTACTACTACTACTACTACTACTACTACTACTACTACTACTACTACTACTACTAGAACTACTACTACTGCTGTAGATTCCCATAATAACATTGCCCGTTAACAACATTTTCAGGTTTGATAAGAGTGTATTGTCGACAACAAAGCAATCTGATGGACTTGTTTAATGTAGCAGTAGCGTAGCAGCTGAAATGATATAATTTTGACTGATCACTTAGTGTGTGCAATGCAATTCCACTTCCTTCCACGTTTCTCCATCTGTCATGACTCTTCCACTCTACTTTGTCATCATGTATGTGAAACGTCCTAATATCAGGACACGTTACTTTCTTCAAATGACTGGCGCGCGGAGTAAAGCTGTGAACTTGGTAATTATATAGCGGGTGTCAGCGGAAACCGGTACAGTTACACCTTTAATGGCGAAAAAACTACGAAGCCCATCAAAAACGGATTATTAAGGATTCTAGACTTGTGAATTCTATGAAGCTCTCACATCTAGTTTGTTAAAGAAAGTTCGAGTCATGTCTCTCAGATTATTTCTTTGCGGAAAATGATTCAAAGAATTACGAAGATGGAGTTCACATCAATCCTTTCCCATACGTACGTGTGAAATGACTTCCATAGCCATAATCATGATCTAGAGAATGTTTATTACATATTTTATAGGCTTTGGATAAAGTATAGGCTTCTGATATCCATGATGATATCATTAGTTAAATTGCATTTTGGAAAAAATAATATAATATATTAGTAATGCGAAAAATCAAAGATTGAATATAAAATAAATTCCGTAATTAGTTTTTTTAGTGATTGGTGTTCTAGTACTGTATTATTAGATTTGATTTAAATACATTCACTAAATTTTAAAAAGACAACAATGAGCTTTTCTACCTTTCTACGTTGTGTGTGGACTACCTAAAACGTGAAACGCTACGGTGTCAATAATTTGTCTGTGAGTCTGTGTGGATCAGACTTAAGACCTCGGCCACGATATGACAAGTGACAAACAGTGGGAGGACTTTAATGTCAAGAGTAGACGGCAAGCTGAGCTGATATTTTTTCCGCTTGCCTCTCATATCGCGACCGAGGCTCAATTCATTGTGAATAAATAACTAACAACGTTAAGTTAGTTTGATTCTGCATTTTTTACCACATTTTATGAAGACCTATGTATGAATTATGGCTTAATCGAAAAGTTTGGAGTGTCTAGTAGGTTATGAGGCATTACTCCAATTGTCCAAACTTTGAAGCTTAGAGAAGCAGTGAAGGAAATGTGGAACATGAAGGCTTTGAAAAAGGGGAAGGCGAAAAAAGTTTGGGGAATTACTGGAAAGACGGCTGATATGAGAAGGATGTAGGCAGGAACTGATAAGATAGTATAGAGAAACAGGCTCAACTCTAGAAAATGTATAATTTTAGCATAAAGAAGTATTTCTTGTGATGCTTTTATAACTTCGGATCTCTGCAGTGATTGAGTTGCTGATGGTAGAGGTGATAAAACCAGAATAGAAAAGAAAATTAGGAGGAAAAGAAAAAGAGGAAAAACGAAAAGAAAATGAAAAAAAGAAAAAGCAGAAGAAGAAGAAAAAGAAGAACAAGAAAAATAATAAAAAGAAGTAAAATAGAAGGTGAAAAAGAGGAGGAAATTGTGAGGCAGAAAAAGAGAAATGAAATGGGAAAAGTATCACAAATTTATTGTTTTTAACCCAATTTTGTGCTGTACCTTCTTCAATAATATTTATTCAGAAGCAACCTAAGGTATCAAACTCAAGGCCTCTCAATTATAGGACCTATATATATTTTTTTCAATCAAATGGTCAAGATTGGCCTTTCTAAATCAAGATTGGTTCGATACAATCATCGAAAGGTGAAATAATTCTCCAGGTTAGAAGAGCAATGGGAAAATATGCCAGAAAAAGCACAAAGCTCATTTAAAAAGACGAGTACAATTAAATTTAGTATTCCCGGATTTCTTGTTTCATGACGAACTGCGTTGTAAAAAAAACTTTTTAGGTGAATTTAACGACTTGCAGTCAATTAGTAGCTCACACCTAGACCAGATGCAAGACTATCGATTATTTATCATTGATTATAAGAAGAAGCCATTCCAAGTAAGGTAAGTATTACAATGAGAATTGGTAGAAGAAAGAAATTCTGTTATTAATTTGCTTATTTATAATACAATATGGCGAGTAGGTGTTCCGAATTTCAATACTCGATCCGGAAGTGGCCTACTCTGTACCACTTTTTCTTCCCTCACCCTTCCCCACCCATCAGACGTCCTGATGATTTAAACTGACTCTCTCCACTCTCGTATGCCCTTTGCCGACGCATTCTATGAATCCATTGCTAGGCCGAATCAAGCCTGAGTAGATGGGTTTCATGTATGTCATAAATGAATTGGTACAGCCTTTGACAGTGCGATAGGTGCGAGTGCTGATAATCGTTTGAATTTCTTTAACCGCCATTAATCCTAAATTGGATGATCAATCATTCCATATCACAGAATGGGTATCTCACTTTCAACTTCAACTAAAGGTGTGTGCTGTGACTGTGCGCCTTTTAGAGAATTAAGTAGGACTGATGTGAGCTGATCACTGAAGCTCACTGAAAATAGACTAGCATTACTTTAATATTATAAATAAGTTTAGTAGACCTCCACAACTAATAGACATATTGAAAACTAATTGAAACTACTATCTATTCACTAAAACTACAAAATTTAGAAAAATAATAACCAGAAAGGCATCCAAACTTTACAAATCAGGGTCAGGGTGTTATTGAGTCAAAACACGCTGATTTTTCATAATTGAGTAACCAGTTGAAATAGCCATCCAGATAGAATAGAAAGTTGAAATAAGTTGAAGATAGCCTTCTATTTGTTGAAAAATTGATCAATTTAATCTATTTCGAACTTGAAAAGTACGGCACAGTACGTATCTTTTCAAAAGGCATGTTCTGCGAAATTTGCTGAATTTCTCAATAACGTCTGTGGTTACTGTATTGTAACGGGTTTTATTCGATATTTTCACAACTGATAACTGATTCACAACTCACAGCATGAATAAAGGCCAAAAGCAATTCAAAATCATGAATGGGAAATACACATTAAATTCTGGTACGTATCGTTTCAATCAATGCCAAAACGTATTCCATTATTTTTGTGCGTATAATAAGCTCAAAAATATTAGTGACGCTGGGTGAAATCCCATGTGTTTTGGATGAAAAAATGCGATTGAACTTCAAATATATTGAATTTATTATTGAATAATTGATCACTATCACTGATATCATTAAGTCAATGAATCAATAATATTTTCTCCTTTCCTCTTGTCACATTGGATCACTTTAATTTATTCGATCTTCTTGCATTTCTATCGAACTTTTCAGAATCTTTTTCTCCTTCTGGATTTATTATTGTGTCAAAACAATCACCAAAGTGAAAACTTTGGGTACAAGTAGTAATTGAAAATACTCATAAAATTCGTTTGTGAATCTTTAAACACCAGGCATCATATCTCGTATTTTCCAACAGTCTGTCAACATATTAGTTACTTTGGAGAAAAACTGTAACTGTCATAATTATTGAAAGAAGAACATGAGTTATTTTCTAACAGTAAATAGAATGTGATCAATGCCATCATGTAATTTCACAGGCATGTAAGGTTGTAGAGGTTGAAGAACCTCTCGATGAATTTATTAGTTTGATTTGATACAAGAATTTTCTTTGCAGATTCCTTTGGTTTACGACTCAAACTATATATTAAATAATAATGATAAAAATAATAATAATAATAATAAAAAGACAGCATTTTTTTTAGACAGCGGGGACCGATGGACTTAACGTGTCCTCCCAAACACGTGACTCAGGAGAAATCTTTCTGTCAGACGGGGATCGAACCCAAGACCTTTTGGATTGGAAAACCAGCGCTTAACTTACTAAATTAAATTAAATTGTATTATTGTGCTACATTTAAAATTCAAGATCAATCAATTCAATCTCAGATAATATGTTATCCAGAGATGTTTCAGGTACACTATTTTTTTTAGAAATATCAGCGATAAGATTAGGTCCAGTCACAAGCTGTCGAATTTCAATAATACCAAACATAGAACACATGCTGGAAAGCTTGCACAGATCGGTTTTCAGAATTCATATATTCCTCTGGAAGTGGGTTATAGGCCCTACAACTGCGATAAGATGTTCAAAGTTGACCGTCTGCCTAATTTTGAGTCCGTATTAGAAAAAAGAGAAGAGGCGTTTTTGGTTTGTTAATAGAAGAAGGATAGAACGTTGTGCCACATACAAGCTTCAGTATTCACTCCTCTTCAACCTCATCGCCATCACTTTTCCCTCCTGCTCTTCCCTCCCTCCATCTTATTTATTTTCATTTCATCTTCCTTGTTTTGGAGTCAACTATCAGCATTCCTTGAATTCTTCTTGTCTACTCCTAAGATCGATAGTAGGACATAAAATTTCCATGTTTACACACACCGCTTGGCACATTAACATGAAATGGCCCATTCAGATTGCCAGTGGTTAGCATTTCCTGGATCATCGCACACAGTTGTGACTTGCTCCAATGAATTTTAGGCATGTGGAAAAATGTCATTCACAATTTACACCAGCAGCAATGCAAGTTATGAAAATTTATAAGAAGATATAAATTTAAAATGAGCTTAGACCTGGCTGATACTGATGGAATCGACTATTTTGATATCAGTGGCACAGAGGTGCGCACCCAGACTTTTGGTTTGAGATTCTCCCAAGTTCGATCTGAGATGATTATGCTGACCTTTGTTTTGCAAGATTAGCCCTACCAAGCCCCTACTACTCTTTCTTACCCCCTCCCCATTACGCCCAAAATGAGTTTTTTTCAGTACACAAGTTTGGGTTAATGCGTGGTTAGAAAAGGTTACAAAATATTCCCTAAAGATTTGCCAAAACCTGCGAATTATTTTAAATTTATTATTTTCAATGTTTAGGCCCATAATGAATTATTTTATAAAATTTAGGTGATTACCGTTTCTCAAGAACCATGTGGCCTAGAAAATTAAGTATCCATGATCATTCAAGACCAAGTACAGCTTACAGAATTTTCCCTCTAAAAGGGCAAAAATTCATAATTTGATATTTGTTTAGAAACTCTCTCTCCCCATCATTGAGCTTAGTCAGACAGCTACAATCAAAGAGAACCTGCTGACACAATTATTTTTAATTTTTGCCCTGGGGGTCAAGGGGACGGAGCCCCCTGACTAGACAAGCGTAGTGAGCCAATACACCGACAAGTTTCCAACAATTTTTTTCTAATTTCTGTGTATCCTGTAGAATAGCCTACCTCAATAATTACATAGTTAATGACTTGTAACAATTTTTTATTGGATTTTCCAGCTCTTTTAACATAAAACCCATTCAATTCACCACATGAATGGAAGCCCTAGAGATTCTGAATAATTAATAAAAAAAGATGGCTTCAATAAAGATATCAACAATCCGCTTACTTTACCTCTTTGCTAGTGACTTCAATTCTGTGGTAAATGTTCAATGCTGCTAGACCAGACAGCCTATTTCCATACATAGTAGAGATAAGCTGCGTTCTCGTAGGACCTGTTTGTAACGGTGACCGATTAGATTGGCCAGCAAAAAAGACACTGTTCTCTGCTGTAAAATCACTTCCCGGTGGTTCGGAACCCACCTAAAACTGTAGGTCCAACTCATCAATCACCATCATCCAACTCATTACCCACGCACTGGTCTCAGACCTATGTGGGCTTCATCCTAAAAAAAAAAATGGTATTTCTAAGATATGACTTAGAAATGTGTTGCAACGATATTGTTATGAACATTATTTTATTTCAACAAGTGTGAAATCATGAAATCTACAAACACTAATCAGCCTGGTATTTCACAGAAAATTAATTTGAAAAATAAAATGATGAAGACCTCTGGTCCTTGGGTGGGGGCTTAAGCCCCCAAAGCCCCCCACCCCTCCCTGAGTGCGCCACTGGTGGCACATATTATGGTGCAATGTAACTAGGAAAGCTTGCTACTCTAGTATTTTGAAATAGCAACGGACTTGAGAAGTTACAAATTATTTTAGTGATACTGTGCATTTTAATCAGGGTATGCATTTTTTCTTCAAGAAACTCATTGCAGAAGTTATTGCAGAATACCGATTTCTACTATTACTACTAAGGAGAAAAGTATCAAAGGAGAAAAGCGGTGTTATTCCTATTGAAGCAAAGCTTGAGTTTATCGTAGAATTTATTAAGTTCGGCATTTCAAACCTTCGAAACTATTCCTGTAACTGAAAACTTAATTACAATGAAGGAGAATATTTTGAACAGAAACACATTTTATTATTGTGAGAGAATATGATTCTGACGCACTTATCACTCTAGAAACATAGCATTAATCAACCTTCAAATAATACTCGGAAAAATTCTGTGGCTCTTACAGAGAATCTTTCGATTAGAGGATAATAGCCAAGGTTAATAAACAGAACGTAGAATTATTTTGTTAGTTAGTCTCGCAGGCTTGGTATCGCAGTTTTGCAGGCGTATTCCGAAGACAGTCAACGCTCTCTTATCTGATTTGAGATACACATAACAATCGTTATGCTAATAGAGCTGAGTGGTGGAAATTTGCTCCTCAACATCCTGTCTTAATTGGGTTCGCATTTTTTCCTGCTTATTGCAGAAGTGATAGCAGTATTCTGATTACTTAATTGATAGAAGTCTAGAGGTGTGTTATTTGCTATTTCTAGCCAAGAAAACAACTGTATTTTGCATGAAGTGTATATATTTAAAGTGCTATATTCAAGAAAAGTTTATATTTTTTGTTCCATTCCTGAAATATTACCCTTATTAAGAATCGAACTTCAGATCCGGCATGTTCTTTCTCTCCATAGGAAAAAGGAAATTTGGGAATTGATCCTTCCAATCTAGAGTTCTTGCCAATTTAGAATATGATTTTATTCTCTATGTTAAAAAGTAGCTAAGGAAAAATTATGTGGATCTTTGGCAAAAATTCATATAAGCAGTGCTGCTTTTTTGTTAAAGAACTGATTAAGTATAATTTGAAGCTATTAATGCTACTTCTGAACAAGGATGAAAATTCTTCTTTATTTTCAGACTGATTCTCATCTTAACTTCTGTTACGGTCTGACCGTTATTCTAATGGAAAATTCTCAAGGTTTAAACATGTGATGGGAATCAATTAGCTTCAATTTCTAGATACGATTAAAAATAATGTTCAAGCAAATAAATTTATTTCCAAGTAACAGTACTCTTGTTTGATCAATAAATCAATGATTAATTTTTTCCCTAACAGCAATACAATTGATTATTATAGATGAAAGTGAAATATACTTCTCTAGAATTCACCTAGGAAACTATGTCTGTGCGTAAAGATGAGTTCCTCAGTGCCATTTTTCTCGTCATCACAAAACACCAATATTACAGTTATATTTATCAACATCATACTATTAATTAACTATTCTGGTAGATGAGAGTCGTTCTAAAGCGAATGCTATTATTCTACTACAGTATTAATGAATGACAGTAACATATACACATAATAAATAATAGCATATCAGAATAATACTTACTTTGTAACACATAATAATTATTGTTATTATGTCTTGGATGTACTTCCGGTCGGCTTACTACCTGAGCGGCAGTTCCAGGTTGACAAAGACCCTTAGCCACCGTGTGCGCAACTTTCGTCATTTCTTCGTTGTGCGCTTCTATATTGCGCATCTTTCGTGTAATCCTATCAAACAACTTAGCACAATAATAATAATTATTATTATAATAATAAATTCTTTTATTGCCAAAAACAATGCTTACAAAAAATGATCAATGACACTTAATTCAAGAGTACTAATGCTAATTAGCATATTAACATATCACTTATGCTAATCAAGTGCCAATCTATGCCAATTAAACAATATGGAATCACTAATAACATATTAGGTGCATGCTGTTGACAATAAATACTCTCATGCCAGGGAAAACATCCCTGTAGGCATGGAGGAGTTGCTGCAGACTCAAACAAATGAAAGAAGAAAAAAACACATCTAGTGACATTACAATAAAATATTTACAGTTTAAATACTATAAAATAAACAAAATTTATTATTTGAAACGTAAACCAAAAATTAAATCAATTGAGGAAACAAAAGCACTGAATATTTAAAGATAGAAAAAAATAATAAATAATTGCAGAGAAAAATTAGGAGCTCTCAACAAAGGATAAAAAAAATAACTCTAAAAATAGAAAAAATTCTATTCTACAATGAAATTCTATTCCCCTTTATTGAACACTCGATGGTTTATTCTTCTCACTCCTCTTCATAAAATGAATATTGTCCCACCAATTTTTAATAATAATAATTATACTGATAGTTTAATTATTGTAAACTATGTTGACTACATTCCTACTCGATAAAGACAAATAGGGAAGCGATAGCCGAGTGCCGTAGCAGGTATCTGTTCAATCAGAGATAAGCTACGAAACTCCTGTCCCATCTTTGTAACGGTGGCCGATTGGATTGGCCAGCAAAAAAGTCTGCTCTCTGTTGTAAAATCACTTCCCGGTGGTTCGGAACTCACCTAAAATTGTGGGTCCAACTCATCAAGCATCATCATCCAATTCATTACTCACGCACAGGTCTCAGACCTATGTGGGCTTCATCTTCCGAAAATAAGAAAGAAAAAACATGGTTAGCGTATGGATTTAATTTAATTATTTTAAAATACTTTTCACTAAAGGGAAATTGAGACTGTCAATTATCTTCCTTTAACATATCTTGAAAGTTAAAAGTAGGTTTCACAATAAAAAATCATGAATAATTTGGAAAATGTTGGGAGCTTGGGCTTATTAATTTGTTCCAGATCATAACCGAGTGCTGCTTTTTGTTCGTTGCAGAAGAGTATGGGATAATGTTTGTTTGTTTGGACGATCAGCGAAAAGTGGGAGTTGATAAAGAACGGAATCTCCTGGGAACCGTTCTCCCTCCTCTTGGCTACACAGTGCAATAAATCCATAATAGTCCGTGGAGTTACGGGGATTAATCGACGATTTTCAATAATTCAACTAAAACACAATTCGCGGCCAATAGACCACTGTTGTCACAAAAGAACGCAACGGTAATACACCCTTAGCAGAGAACCAGAAAACCAAATACACAGATTGACTATGACCAGTGCTGACAAAGGCCGACCTAAATAGGCTGCAAATATTCCTAGACATTTTCTTAAGTGGAGTAGGAAATAATAAAAAACATACACCTGATTCCCGTGAACAGATTGTACATAATCCGATTTCATACATTCTATTTGAAGCGGCTTCAGTATAATGTGATTGCACAGAGTCTTGTAAAAAACGTGGGCATAACTGTACATGGATCATTGAATTCTCGAATAATGCTCGTCTACTATTCGCAGCTGAAACGTATCATTAGTGCAGCCTATCACATTATTCAATATCCTACATTTGAACAAAGAAGGAAGTCTCAAAAGCGCCACGGAATAGCCTACCCAGCAACGCTCTTTGAGTCGTCCAACTCTGAGATAGACCTTCAATTAGAGTGCGATTATCCTGTTCTCAATGCATGGTTTTCATTGAAGTAATTTAATGGAACAATAACCCAATTGTAGGCCAACTGTAGCTTATAGGCTACCAAAATATGATTCAGTTGATACCAGAGCATGAAACTAATCGCTAATTCAATAGTAGGTCTGTTTCGAAATTAACTATCCATTAGTTAAAATCTGACGAACGATTGAATTAGTGTAATTAACTGATTAGTTTCAAATATCACAGCAATATCATCCATTAAAAATTTCTATTTAATTGTAATTTTCTAGTTGAATAATAAAATTCAGATGGAATACGGAGTTGTCATGTTTCTGTATTCAGAGTATTAAAGATATTATACTGTTAGACTGTGTCAGTGCTATGTTTTTAAATTGAGATCCTAAATTAATACTTTCGTTTTGGAAAGAATCAGACCAAGAAGTGAGATTCTCAGTACAAATTGGACATAACCTAAAATTGGGATTTTTCATTTAAAAATTTGTAAAGAAAGCAGTAGTGGGCTATGCTTGTTGTATCTTTATTTGATTGTGTTCTTTTATAGATAAATAAATGAATGAATAACAAAATAGCTTGAATTCAATACAATTATGTTTTATTATTGCCAACTTTCAAATTCATTTCTAATATTCATGTACTCGTCGGATATTTCTTTTTAGTTGTTTTGATGATTCTAAGCGAATATCGTTTGTTGAACGGGTTCAAAGCTCATGGCTACTGCACTACAGTATTTCACCAATATACTCACACCACACCATTTCTTCAACAGTTTAAGGGTTGAAATGCTACAAAATTCCATGTGGGTAGAACAAGTTAAGTGGAAAGTATTTCTAGACGCCAGAAAACGTTATTAGGTTATCTCATCTTGCAGAAAAATATATATTTAAATTAATTTTCCAATTAGAATGACGACTAATGGCTGAATTTTAATGTTACCTATATTACCTATGTATTTTTTAAATAAATTAGGGGGTTATTCACATTTGAGGAGGGGCGGGTTGGTGCTAAATGTAAGGGGGTAATTGCGGCCCGGTTCTCTGTTTGATAGCTCCGTTTTTCCATAGAAAATTTTGATTTTGTATTATTAGAAACATTAAAAAACCAGACATGCCTGGAACCTTTCTTTAATAATAGTCAAATTAAAAACGTTTAAGATATTAATATCTTCTTTCATCTCCAAAGTCTTGAGTTTTGCTTTGATCTATATTCAATTTCTGGATTATGTGATACATACTGCTACTTGCTACATCAATAAACGTTTTTGGGTGATCAGTTTTTGGGTGAAGTTGTACTTTTTTCGGTGCAAATTATTTCCGCGTTATTCAATTCGCCTATAAAAGTTTATAAAATTGGTTAATACTTCCAACAAACGTTATGGCATTTGGAATTGAATCAGATTTTTTTCTAGTTTCTCATTGACCTACATGGTACTTCTATGAGATATCAAAAGACTGTATTCTTTTTGAGAAACACAGTCCTTTTTCAGATGTAGGTAGCGGAGAGAGTATTTGGTTCAGAAAGGAGAAGCGGGCCCGGCGGCAGCTACTCAACCTGTTATGCTTATGGGCTTGAGTGGAGTGGGTCTGTGTGTGTGTGTGAGAAGGGGGCCGAACTTCTTAAGCGTTCGCTGGAGGTTAAGGGCACGGTTGAGCACGAGGTATATCGCTATAGATTGCAGTGGTAATAGGCTGCAAAATAAATCAAGTCAGTGCAGCCTTGGCCTGGCAGAGGGTAGACCGGTTACTTTCTCCGCCGGTTAGGATTGGAAAAGTGGAGATGCCCCACACAGATCGACGGCCTGCTGCAAGAAGTATCCTCTATATCAAATCGGTTTCCTTTACTTGTAACTAGACTAGTCTGCAGCCTCGCCTTCCGCACGGCCGCACATACAATAACAAAATAAAATCCTTTGTTTTCTTCGTCCATTCATTTAACATTATGATACATAGAGATTTCTAATCCTATCCTCGATTGTTCTCGATCTTGTCATATTTTCAGATGATCGCTGCCTGTTCATCCCATCAAAGTTACGTCGGATGCTGCAAAGTACATTATGGTAGACTGATCCAGAATAGTGCCTCACGAAGCGTGTCCCCTACAACGAAGATCATTCTTCAAACAATCTAATAGCGCAGTCGTTACGCCAAATTGAACATAGGAGTTTGGCGCTCGTTACGATAAGTCATTAGAAAGGGAGATCAGGCTGATTTTATCAAACAAGTGAGATTGAGGCATCTTTTTGCTCCTCTTTTCTTGGCAATCGAGCAGAATAGCATATAACTAGTCCGTCATGTAGAGGATAATTTATCATCCGTCAAAGCGGATATTACATGTACAACTAGTAGAATAAAGCATTGTAATGCCATTAAAAATTTGAAGTTAACGGACGGACATGGGGAAAGCAGGGCTCAGTATACTTATGACCTATGAAGACTTCCATTTTGATTCAAAATTACAATACAGTAATTATAATTCATTTAGCCTGTATATTTTTTCAAATATTTATTACTCAACAATGCGGAAGAAAAAACTGAGTTTGTAATGTTTCAAAACTGTCGATATCTCTTTAACACATGACGCGTACTAGTAATTATGAATGATATGATTGGGAATGGATAATAAATTATAAATTTCGCATTCAAATTATCATATTTATAGAATAATTTATATCAATGTTCAGTAAGAATGAAGTCTATGTGATCTTTCTAACTGATGAAAGTAAAATTGAAATTGAGCCTTCCAGTATCAATATTCGAAAGTACAATAGCCAATAGTACGATTAATTTTCAAAACTTTTTTGTGAGTCAAAGTGGACACTAATCCAATACAAAGTTGTTGAAATACACAATCAGTGGCGCACCCAGGGGGTTGAGTCGTCCCCCCCCCCCTAAGAACCCGAGTTCCTTAGAAAATTGTTGATAATTTTCAAGGAAATTGACTGTAGGGAGTATGTGCGTATGTGCTCCAGGCTGATTAGTGTTGGTACATTTTATGTTTTCACACTTTTCAAGTAGAATAATTTTCTTAGCAGCCTTAGCTGGGTCTTCTCCTTCTCCCAATAACGCCTCTGCCAATAACGCCGGTGGCTCAACATGGGGGCTCTGGGGCTTAGGCCTTTCCCTTAGGTCCTGAAATTCTTATCAAAATTTTGATAATTTTCAAGCCGATTAGCTATGTAATATGAACTCCAGACCGTACATTTTACAATTATTTTTGTAGGATAAGTTTATAACAATATCGTTACACTGTTAAGGTGTAGATTCCTAGTACCGTAGGTAAAAATAGAGTTTGTAGCCTGGAAGAATTCAATCCGACTAGGCGGATGGGTTCAGATAATAAGAATAATATCGTCTCACTTATATCGATCTGACAATCATGTA